>ARYC01011757.1:0-15992 GCA_000711775.1 Oxytricha trifallax | reverse complement strand
TTAGAAGATTTTTGGATAGCATTTTGTTGCTAATAGTTATTTTTGTGTTAGTAATATTAGTTTTCTTGTTGTATTTAAACAACCCATGTTGAAACAATACAATTTATTTTGAATATTATAGGTTAAAGTTTATTAAAGATACTATATTTATTTTAATTATTTGAATTTTTGTTGCGCTGCACTAGCATCAGAATATGTATTTTATTTTTTTAATTCTTGTTTTGTTATTTGATAATATTTTTTTTTCACATATAATTTGTATCCACTTTTACCCATATTTAAAATTTCAAATTTTTCATTGAGAAAATCAACACCATCTATATTCAAGAGGCTTTAAATTGTAAAGTAAAACATAATTATAATGATTTTAATACTATAACTAATACATCTAACAACGTATTGCTTTAAAGTAGGATAAATAAATAAAGAGTAATATAATTAAGTTTAATAAATGTTTCATTTATACTTCATAAGAGTAAATTCTTGCAATTAAATTTGAAGTTCATCTAGCTTTCTTTCTCTCTACCTTTCTGACGGCTTAATAACCAGCCTTTATCTCAGCCATTGAACTTGTTGGATTTAATTTTTAAAATCAAAGTCTCTAATTAAAATTTTAATGTAATAATCTTTCTGTCAAAACGTGGACATTTAAAAAACATAAGTTATAAATATATAATTATCTTTTTATTAATAAGTTACCATTCTATAAATACTCTTATATTTTAATAGGATCGAATTTATTATATAAATTATTAGAAAATTTTAATAATAATTTTATTTTAATATATTTTCATTTTATAAAAAAAAACTAACTTTGCTAGATTTTAAAGTTTCATTTTAAATAAATTATTTATTTTTTTATAATTGTTTCTTATATTTGTGAGTAAATTCAAAATTTTATAAATTTTCTTATTTTAATATAAAATAAGAAATATTATCAAATCTAAGCTTATGAATAATTTCTATCGCTTTTTTATAAACGAAATGATAAAATATTTTAATAAAATAATTTTTGATAAGTTAATCTCAAATTATAAGTATGCTGGATTTATATATAAATTGATTGAATAAATATTCTAATTAAAAAATTGGAAAGTTAAATTAAAAATCATATTTATATAATGGGGGGGGGAAGTTTCCTGCCCCAAAATTTTATATGCACACTAGGGGGGAAGTTTTCTGCCCCCCTTCGGAAGTTTCCGGCCCCATACATAAAAATATGTAATTTTTATAATTTTAAAAGAATCTTTATCATTAATTATGATGTAATTTTTTGAAATTTAGCTTCATATATCATTTCTACCTTGATATTGAATTTAAAATTTAATGAAAATAACATAAATTATTAATGAAAAACACTTATTTTAGCCTTGTTAATAATATATAATTTGATAAAGAATAATTATGTACCTTGAATTATATAATGATAAATGTTGTATAGTACATGATTTTGGTAATTGAAATTGAAATTTATTTGTTTCTATCAAAATTATTGCAAAAAACATAAAATTTAATGTTGGGGGCAGGAAACTACCTTTTGGGGCAGGATGATTCTAATACATAAATTATTTAATAAAAATAATTTAAATAAAATAATCGAAGCTGTTTATATGTGAAGTTTACATTTTATAATAATGAATAATAAATAATAATTAGATCACATTGAGGTCTTTGGGGACCCCCGATCTGGTATATGTTTAATATATATAAGGGACAAGCCCTTTTATAAGTTCAAGTGTTTATAGGTTAATTTGAGCATTAACTATTCACTAAAAATTCTTAATAATCTTCTTCTTCTCCGTCATCTTCTGGAGCCATTTCTTTTTCTTTCTGCTTTCTTTTCTCTGTCTTTTCTGACTTGGAATGTTGGCTGTTTGTTTGGTAGAAGAGATAGTCCAACGTTGAAATTTTTTTGTGAACTGTTTTTGTCGTTGGCGAGAAGTGCTCTCTATTGTATGCTTCTTAGTTAAAGTTCTCCTTAATAGATGGAACTTAGTTAGTTAAGTAAGTTTAATTTATGGAGTAATTTTTATTTTTTAATAATTGTTTTAATAACAATATATTAATTTTAACCATTAAGTTTACAAAGTATAAATGTGAAACAATTATAAAATTTTAAAATCTTGATAAGTGATTGCTACTTAAGATATCAATAGCTACAGAGTTACATTTAAAAATGAAAAATAATTACCATCAGTACATTCTAAACATTAAATATTTTAGTAAATTATCATATATTATCTTAGGGGTTTATCTGATTGTTAGAATGACTAGTGATGGTGGATGCCTTTTATTTATTTATATCTTTTTATAGCATTTTATATTTATAAATTTATTAGCCACCACCTTCAACATCTTGATCTCTGTGGAAGTCTACTCTGTTTCCTCCCATAGCGAGAGCTCTAGGAGCAACCTAAAGTTTAATTCCATTAACTATACAACATACTCCTACTTCAACTCCACCTGTGATCATAACTGTGGCTCCGTTGTTTTGGGTTCTAGTTGTTGATTGTGATGGATGATTTCTTGCTCATGCATACTAATTGTTGGCAACCCATGGTTGAAAGTTTATTAGATTTATTATATTTTCGTATTTCAATTTTTTAAAAATAAAAATTAAAACTAATCACTTGAATATTTGATGATTTAATTCATGTCATGACTTAGTCCTTGCATGAATTAATATTAAGTTTAGTATATTATTACAAATAATACTTGATACTATTGAAAATTAAAAAATATAAATTAATTTAATAGTTTTTTTAAACAAAAATTATTTTTAATAAAAAAATAAAATTTAGTAATATTTCAATATAACTTTAATCACTCTTTTTCATAATTTAACTTTTCCATAGATTTGTTCATTCTTTTTATCTTATCTATATTTTCACAATTATGATTTTCCATCCATAAAACACATTTTTAGATAAATTTATGTTTAGATGAATGGATTGTTTGTAAATTAATAAAAACTATTCACGATCTATGTCCCTAAGGTTATTATTTGATAAGAAGAATTCAATATAATGTATGGCATTATCAGCTAATATAGTTCTTAAATCTTAATGATTAGCCATTATCTATTTAAGTCTCAAGCATTTATAGTAAATTCGGATTTCACATTGGAATTTAATATCCAAAATATTTCTTGATTTATTTTACATAAATTTGCTAAATAATATTCAATATCATCACCTTTATATATTGGCTTTATAATCGGATTTATACAACAAATTAAATTAGATAAATTTAATGTACATTTATTTTTAAAAATAAATGTTGGATTAATTAGGATAATATTCAGAATGAAGTAAGCTTGCTTAAATAAGCCTTTAAATCTTTATTTCAAGTCGAATGAGGTAATTCCACAAGCTACATATCAATTTTCAAATTAAATTTTCTTAATTTATATTATAGAGGCGGTTTAAATTCCAATGAACCACAACTTCTTAATAATTCATTTCTTTAGGAATTTATTGCTAATTACTTGACCTTAAGAGAAGTATTTTAAGATTTTTGAATTTATACCAGTATAATTAACTTTTTATTTTGAACATGTTTTGATATACTTTTATTTTATTCCTGGCAGCACTTATCTCTATTAATGAATTATTTTTTTATTCTCAGTATTCTAAAACCGTGAGTCTCTTTTTTATGTTTTCAATTATATTCTAATTTAAATATAAGCACATATTAATTTAAATGATATATAAATTATTTTCATCCATGTGCAGCAAGAGTGATTACTGTTTATAAGATAAGATTATTGATCATAAGGATGAGTTCATAAAAGTAATCTTTATATTTATATGCAGCGTTTACTGCAAAATTGTAAGTTTTTATTGGTCAATTTTTGATTTAATGATATAAAATAGCTTTTATTCTAGTTTAGCACTTATTATTATGGAATTCTATATTTGCAGATCAACTTCTATAAGATGAAACTACTAATATTTATTTTAATATAGTTTTAATTATAATTGAATTAATCTGTAATTTTTTAAAAAGACTCTATTTAAATATATTAGATTACTTATTTAAAATAAGTATCCAGAAAATAAAATAATTATAAATTATACTCTATAAATAATAAATAAATATTGTCATATTGCTCGCAAATACAATCCATACATTCAAACCAGAATAGTGATGAGATTTACAATTCCCTTGTAATTATGAAGTAGAATTCTTGAATTTGCGTAAATAAAAGGAAGAGTGATTTTACTATTTATAGTAGTGTCTTAACTAATACTTATTTATCTTTTATATATATTTCAGCAGCGAATGAAAAGGTGATACTAATAATTATCGAATTACAGTTTTCAATCCTCAATCTTTTACCAAAGTTGTAACTATTATTACTTGTATAATTATGTGGCGAAAATCTTTGTTCAGTTTTTTATATTACCCCAATAAAAGCACTGAATCATTTCATTTTTATTGAGAAATTGAAATTAAATAATTAGTAAATTGAAGCTATTACTATTTTATATTACACTGTTCAATTACTTATATTCTTAAAAATTTCTCTTATAAAATAAAGCATCATATGTTGGCTTAATAAAAATTTCTAATCGAGATAATTTAAATAATATACGTTATTAGTTTTGGGATAACTAAAATAAAATTATATAAATAAAGTGATCACGAAAGTCATGATTAATAATTATGATATTTATCTAGCCTTCTTTCTCTCTCCCTTTCTGACGCTTGATAACTCATTTTTTAAATATCATATAGTATATAGGGTTTAAATCCTATCATAATATATATATATATGCAATATAGAGTTTATAGGGATTAAAAATATATATTGTTCTGATGAAATGATAGAAAAAGTGAGATAATGAAATGTGATAT
The DNA here is from genome assembly GCA_000711775.1 of Oxytricha trifallax. Classification (NCBI taxonomy): domain Eukaryota; phylum Ciliophora; class Spirotrichea; order Sporadotrichida; family Oxytrichidae; genus Oxytricha; species Oxytricha trifallax. Next base: position 11,132 of record ARYC01011757.1, on the reverse strand, counting down.
TTGCGCAAATATAAAGACTATTTTTATTATTAACATTTATTCATTAAATTTATTATTGATTTATAATTATTTTTTATTTAATTTATTATATATACAATTTAATTAAAACAATTTCAATTCATTGAATAGTTTTAAAGTTTTAAATGTAAAGATGAAGAAGATTAGAGACAATTATAAGTGAGTTTATTATTAGGAGTCATAATTTTTATGTAAATAATTTTTTATTTTTATCTATTATCATAACCTTTGAATTTTTATATAGATTATGAAAGAAAGTAAAATTGAAATCTTGACAAATTGATAAATTTACTATATAAAGTATTAGATTTTCAACAATAACATTACATTATCACAACAACTAAACTTATATAAATTTATTAAATTAATTATCATATATCTTAAGGGTTAAGCTTAGGGAAAGTCATTTCAGTTTTATCTCTCTTGGCCAATTATGTGGCCTCTACTCCATCTTCCTCTCCTCCTTCCTTGTCTCTGTCCTGATCTTCATGATCACTCTTGGGAATAGTTTTTCCACTGTGAGCAAGCTTTCTAGGAGCCTATCAATAATTTATATCAAAATAACTTACATTATCGTTATTTCTAACTACTGCTGCTTTATCTTTAGATTTGAGGATAGTATCACTATGGTCAACACTAGTGGTGCTATTGCTATTAGCTTTCTTGTCGAAGCAACTGCAACTTGATTGGGTGCAACCCATTTTTGATTCTCTCTTTGTAAATTCATATTTTGTAATTAAACTTATTAACTTATCAAATTTACTTCAAACTTAAATTTTGATTTAATTGAAAGGACTTAAAACTTATAGTTATTTAGTTAATATTTAGATTAAACCGTATGCATTAGTTTAAATATAATCTTTTATTATATATTCAGTTAAAATAGTAGAAAAATCGTGAATATGCAAATTTCTAAATATTCAAAATTACTAAAGTGAGAGTAAATGATAATTTTTATAATTATTTTTTAGAAATATTGAGAAATATTTTTTATTATAATTATTATTGGGACCAAGTAGTAAAAAATATATAATTTTACTGCTTGTTCCTTAATTAAATAATTTAATTGAATTAATCATAAAATCTATAAATTTTAAAAATATTCTTTTTAAAAATATAAAATCGTTTTGTTAAATAAATTATTACATTTATTCAAATAAATTGCAATGAGTAAATTATTAAAATATTACTCCAATAAGTAACAAATCTTAAAAATTTTATTTATTTAACATTAACTTTCATAGTATATTTATAATTATCAATAAGTGCAAAAATTAAATATCATTTTTAACAAAATTAAATTTTATAAGTAAAAAAAAATATTTTTAAATAGTCTTATTCTAAGAAATACTATGTTGAAACTAATATGTTTAAGTTTAAATATTTTATATTATGAATAGAAATAATTTATTAATATTATATTTTTCTTTTATATAAATTTAAAAATACTAATCTTTAGTAATGCTTGAAAATTTACCAAATTTAATTATATAACTTTGATGTATTTGCAATTTTATATATTTCGAATTTTGCCACAAATTTAACTGATTGAGTAAATAGCTCAAATTTTATTATTATTAATTTTAATGCAAACCCTTTAAGGGTTATCACAAATTTATCTTAATACTCTTTAATATCTAACAGGAACAACTAAATTAAAAAGATTTTATTTATATAATTTAATAAATCGTTCAAAAACGATGATTTCAGTGTAAACGGGTCACATACAAAATGTTTACTACATATTATTAGTGTCTACAACAGTTTAAATTTGCCATTTTATTATTCCATAAAATGATTTAGTTTAGAAATTGCACCCTGTTCGATAAAGATATATGATTCTCAACTAGATTTTTGGAATTAATTTAAAAGTAGAAGTGCCATAATTAAATAGTACACTCTGATTTTGTATGATCATCAAAGGTAGTTGTACCATAACTTTCAATTGTTAACTGTTTATGGTTGTTAATTTATGGGAGTTTTTATTTACCATAACTGAGATGCCTACTGAGTATTAGAACTTGATTTAAAAATTCCTATTTATAAATAAATTAATTTCAGGGTATTCTTTTGATGCATCGTTAGTATTTTACGCTAAATACTTGTCTTGTTAAATTAGAATTTTAAAACTCATTTTAATCATGGTAAGATGCGTTATTTTATCCAGTTTCATGGCATCTAGTAAATGAGGGGTGGTTCAAGCTGCTTAGTGCATAGAGGAATTGGTACTATTTTATTGTTGATATTGACCAATTTATGATTAAACTAGTAGAACTTCAAAGTATGTTTATGGTTGGCACTAAGTTATATAAATTTCTTTTAAAAATAATAAAATTGAATATATTATTAACGGAATAAAGTTTTAATAGGCTTCTGACAGTATTCACTTATAATCTGGCTAATCTGAAATAGAGCGTTTCTAAAATCATTGGTATTTTGCACTGTTGTTTATTCTAAGACACAACTGTATGTAACTCATAATAGTAGCCTATTTAGAGTCATGCCCATATCAATTCAAACATTTTTGGCTATATAAGTGGTATCTAGGTCCTTAAATTGGAGAAGTCATAGCATATTGTTAATAAAGTTCTTCATTATCACAATTAGGTTCTACTTTATTATTTAACTCCTTATATTATTGACATTTTGATTAGTTCTTAACGAAGGCTATCTTAAGACTTGACCAACAAATTATTTTATAATTAGCAGTTCGTTAATAAAAGCTATTATTGTTAGATATTACAATGTTGAATTAATTTACTTATATTCTTAAAAATTTCTCTTATAAAATAAAGCATCATATATGTTGGCTTAATAAGAATGTCTACTCGAGATAATTTAAATAATATAAGTTATTTGTTTTGGGATTACTAACATTAATTAATCTATCAAGAGATTTATTATATGCAAAATTATGATGTTCATCTAGCCTTCTTTCTCTCTCCCTTTCTGACGGCTTAATAACCAGCCTTGATGGCGGCAACTGACCTGGTGGAACCACAATTCTTGCATTCTAATTGATAAAGTCTGGTGCTGGGGTCTTTCTCCATCTTAGTATTATACTGTCTGCAATTAACGCACTTCACGTATTCATTTAAAATAAAGGTAATAGTAAGGATTATAGGGCATTATTTCATAAATGAATTGCTCTAGATACTTCTTATAGAGAATTTCAATTTTCTTGCTCATAAATCTTCCTTGCAAAATAAGGTTGTTTTCGGGTCCTAAAACACACTCAACTCCAAGCTCAGCTGCGATATAACTTAATAAATGTTCTGGTTTACGATCGATTACTGTAACCATAGCATCAAAGTTTTACCAGGCAATAAATTTATATTTTAAGATGTTAAAGCTAAGTATTTTTTGCGTTTTAAACATTTTTGATCAATAATAAAAGGTATTTAACCAATGGGGCTTTGTCATTTTGTCTTTTTAAAAAGTTATCATATCAATTTTTAACATTTCTTTGATATAGTCAATCAAAATAAATTGATATGAAAATCAAATCTCTTTAAAACTAGATTAAGAATATACTCTATATAATAATACATTTTCATTTCAAATTTTATAGGCAGTCTTAGTGGTACCAAGTTTGACAACATATGGGTCCTCACTTTTGTTCAACTTAGCTCCCTCAGCAGATTAAGGATTCTTTTCTCTAAGTAAAACTTAAATGCGCTCAAGCATGTCCTAGTAGTTGTACTCAGTGTGCCCCTCAGCGACTAACAAACTTGCCTTCTCTAAAATATTAATGATTAAAATCTATTTTTTTCATATGGGATTGTACAAAGTATTGCGATAATCAAAATTTAAACATCAAGCGATCAAGAATTTTAAACGATTGAAACGCGTAAAAATGCTCATCAGATTTGATGTAAAAACTTTAAGTAAGTATACTAATATGACACTAGTAATAAAATAATGTAATGCACTATTTGCACTTTCACACTTTAACTTACTATCCTGAGCATCTTCAGCAGTAGCTTCCTAGGCAGCATTAGCGGTCTTTGACTTCTTGGCCTTCTTCTTGCCCTTCTTTTTGGTCTTGGCAGTCTGTGAGAAATCAATAATTTCAACGTCTTCTTCTTGTTGATCTGTGGTGGTATCAATTTGGTCCTCTGCGATTGCGGTGTCTGACATATTTTATTAAATTATTGCTTTTAATAATACTTATTAGCTATTATTGTAACTGTAAAAAATAGAATAGTATTATGATTGGCAATTTTGCATTTATATAATGCTAAAATTCTGTTTCTCACTTTAATAAGGTAATAATAATTGAAGTGAGCAATCGAATTCAATTTACCTACCAATTTCAAGAATTTACTTGGACATTACAAATTTTAAGTTGGTAAAGCATCTACAAATGAATGAGAAAATTTAAATTGTAAGGAAAATTTAAATAATTATTTCTCCAGAGAGTATTAAAGAAAGGCTTAGCCTATAAATAAATAGAGTTGAATTTGCTTTAATTTTTATAAGTTTAGGAATTTATTATTGAAAATGTTTGTTACACTTTTCGTTGAGTTTGTTCAGTTCTTCCACTTTGGCTTTGAAGGTGAATACCCCCTCATATACAACTATGGTACATGCTTAGTGGATGGACCCATTTAGCCAATAATATTAGCAGTGCCTACTCCAACCCCCATAACCCCTTATAGTCTCTGACCGAGTGGCTGAGTTTACTTGGAAATAGAACTTGCAGCGATTTGTCTTATTTAATTACCAGACTTGTTGAGATAGTTCAGACCCATGGATGCGGAATTATTGATGTTGTTGTTTGTCTGAGAATTATTATTTGGGTTGTTTGTTGATCCTGCGGGACTAGCACTTCTCATTCTTGGCTTTTCATTAAAATATAATGAAATTTACCAAAATTAATAAATAATAATAGAATTTTATCACAAAAATGATAAGGTAAGTTACAGATTTGATTGATTTGATAATACTATAGAATGATAGAATTTAATTAAAACAATTTATATTTAACAGTAATAATTTTATTAATAAACTTGCTATAAATTTAATAATGGCACAGTAGCAGCAGCTCACTCCATCTCAAAACAATGCCTAAAACAATCTTATTCCCATTTTCATAAAAATTTTATTTGATCTAATAGCTAATATTTTAATATAAAAAATGTTATAAGTTTTTTAAGTAATTAAATGGTCCAATGATGGATGACGATATGATCGGTGCAATAAAAATAAAAGATGCTCTTTTCATAGGTGACGAATTTGCAGCCCAGGTATGTAACAATATACTTTTTCTATATTGTAACTTCTTTAATTGTCAGATGAAATTATCTGAATTTTACCATATCCACATGGAGTTATACTTTTTTATAATTACTGATGAAAAAAATAAAGGTTAATTATCTTAGAAGTTTCAGATATTATCAAGAATTATTTTACACTTGAACATTTAAACATTATTTATATATCTCCTTATATTATATTTCTTATGCTATGTGACTTGTTATTGATATATTTATGTTTAGGACTTAGAATTTGTTGTTGCTAATAAAGTCACTCATATTATCAACTGTGCAGGTAAATAAGTGCCTAATCACTGGGAACCAATCGGCGTCACCTACCTAACATTCTTTAAATTTTAATCATTAATTTAGGCATGATTAAAAGGCTCATTTAAATTCTTCTGGTTTGACCAAGAAAATCAGATTCTTTTCGATGCTTAAGATGAAACTACAAACAAAATCTTTGACTTTATAGATGGAGCACTGTCTAAAGCAGAATCTGTACTTGTGCATTCAGTTAGAGGACAAAGCAGAAGTTCTTGTGTTATTGCTGCTTACATAATGAGTTGATTTATTATAATTTCAATCTAAAATTAATCAATCAAGTTTTAATTCTAAAAAGAATTGTCGAATATATTAATCGATTTTAAATGAGAAAATACAAATGGTCATTACTAAAAACATTGGAATTCTTAAACTCGAGGAGACCAGATTTAGAAATAAGAGCAACCTTTATACATTAATTATCTGCATATGAAGCTAGACTTCATAAGACTGGTAATGGCCCAAAAACATAGAAATGGACTGAAATTTTGAAAAGAATAATTAAAAAAATATATCCATGAATATAAAACTATCATAAAATTGCATAATAATTAAAGTTCTGAAATTTCAGAGGAAAATTGTTTCTTAGAAAGTGAGGAATTACTGCTAAGAAATACTTTCCTGAACGCTTAAATGGGGCCTATAGCATAATTTAATCCTGCACTATTGAATGATACTGCAAATCCAAATCAAAGACTTAATAAAATTGAGAATTTTCTTATAAGAGCATTTAGCATATAATTTTATAAAGACTTCGCTGGATAGATGAGTTCACTTAGGGAAAAGAGCTTCTCGGTCAAGAAGGCGACCCTTTCTAAGATCTTTGCATGAAAGATACGGTAGAAGACATAACAATTCATCGTGAGATAAATCCTAATGATGTTAGGACCTCAATGAAGGTACCAGTCTGTTCTCATTAAGTTATGAAGCACTACCCTAGCTTATACTATTAAAATCCAGAACACATGAGTAAATTACTCAGTCATACAGCACCTAGTCATATTGTCCCAGGTTAACACGTTCATAATCAATAGGAAAAGGCTATGGTACACTTATAACAACAATAAGTGTAACAAACATCAAACCAGTAGCCTATATAGCAGCAATAAAAACACTAGCAATCTAACTCTTAATCAAGTTAAAACAAACAGTAAAACAACTCAGACCCTTATAACTTTCAACAAAATACTATGCCACCTGGTTTCCAAGAGTAAAAGCACCCAAACCCATCTTCAGTTTAACATTAATTTCAAATGAACAACTAATTAATGAAGTAAAACAATCAATAAAGCTTTCATCCTAAAATTGATGAAAGTGTTCATAGCGAGGATTTATCTGAACTTAACACCGAAATAGTACAGTAAAATAATAGGCAATCTGTTCAAAAGAAGTCAATCAATAATATAGGTGGAAATCCTTCTATAGGATAAAATATGATGCAGTAGTAACAGCAACCATAGTAGAATAAATTTTAGCAATAGCAATAATATAGTAACGGCATTAATCAATAGAACAACTTCATCAATCCAAGTCAATTGCTTATTTAAGATTAGTAGCAACAATTCTAGCAATAATAACAGTAACAAAGAAACCCAGTACATTAATAGCAAGTAGTTGTAAACTAGCAGCAACCAATCCAATAAAATAATTATCAATTAAATGCCGAGGCCATGCGTAAGAACCTAGAAGAACAGAGGAAAATACATTAAATGGCCACTTCACTAGGTGCAAATTAATCAAATGTACATGCAACTACTTAAATGCAATAAGTGTAACCAAATGTAACAAACATCATTAATAACAATAACATCAACAATTTCTTCATTCAGAATCCTCCTATTGAAATGATTGGTAATTAATAGAAAGTAAGTGGCAATGATTAGCCCAAGTAAATTAATGGTTCAAAAATTACACCAGCTAGAGACAATTCTGGATAGTTTTAGAATTAAAACTAGCAGCAAAAGTTTAAACAAAATCCTGTATAAATCATGCATCAAGCTCCCATCTAATAAACTTTCAATCCTTAGTAAGTTCAGTTGAATTAAAGATTCTAATAAATTGGGTCTACTGCAAACTCTACAAATAATATGGTATCCAAATAGAGAAGTGGCTCAGCGAGACCAGCTCAAAACATTCACGGTGACGCAGATCCATTAGGACCAAATTCTATAATTACTCCAATTAATAATAACAACACCTAAATCTTGAACACAGACAACTCTGATATGACTCAAAACTAGCTATAAAACCACTCTCTCTAATTAAAAGCCAACCTCAAATGGCAACCAAATAAGCATTAAAAAGAAGCGTGGCGATTCTCCAAGCGTGCAAAACGTCATGAACAAATATGGTGGGAATAATGTAGCAGCTGGTACTTAAAACATGTATCAATAGCTCTAAAATCAAATTAAAACTTAGTAAAATAGAATACTAAGCTAAACTAATAATGGTTCGAATACTCTCAAATCTGCTAATGGTTTTGGGAGTGCAAGAGCTGGACAATCAAATGGCTCTTCTTAAAGCAAAGTAAATGGGAATAACAAACTTAATTCATTTAGAGGGGGTGGTCCGATTAGAGCTACTTAAATGAATGGAGTTGATAATCCAAACCAAATTCCAATTTAAATCAATTAATCAGCTGTTGTCAAATTGAGTTAATCTTTAAATATAATTGCTTTTATATATGATGGCTTATTAGTAGAGTGAGGTTATAAAGCATAAGAAATACATAATATTTCATATTGAAAAAATAAAAATGTCTAAAAGATAATTATTTTTCTAAATTAGTTATGACTTACGACAAAAAATATTAATTAAATTGAGTGCAGGAAATGGAAGTCATCAGTAGAGACCAAACAGCAGCAAGCCAATAATTAAAAGCAGTTATAATCATGAATTGAGTAATACAAATGAACTTACAAACAATATGGGACCCTTGACTTATTAAATTAATTTTAGTTAGATACATTTCTTAACAAATAATTTATGAAAAAACTTTTTGTTAAATTCATCATACACTTTTAGTTATACAATCAACGAGGGAATATTATGATAGATTTACTATACTGTTATTAGAATTTTCTTTCTTCAAAAGACTTAGATAGTAAATGAAAATTAATAGCTAAGCAGTGGATTGATGATGAGACCAAACTCTTCTGGGCAGCAGAGACCTTCTTCACCAGGAACTGGAAAGATTGTCAAAGCCAGCTTGGGTGATTCTTAGAAATCTAGCAGTATTAAAGGAAAGCCAAGAAAGCAAATTTGTTTCATTTTAATTATATTTGCTTCTCTTTAAAAATGAGTAAAATATGATTGAAAAGTTAATTCAATAAATTTATAACAATTATGTCTAATTATAAGCTGAAAGTTTACTTCCTAATTAATTCACCAAATCCAAAGATAAACTAGATTATCCCACATATGACTTCTACTTTCATTCTTTCTTCGTTAATGAACTCTAATTAAAGAGTCTATCAATCTTTTCTTAGTAGCTAATCTCCTCATGCCTTCTCTTTTTGCTCTTCTTTTGAAGATATAAAGTGCTTTTATTTGGAAGCTGTTCCTTATTTTACAAAGACAACCCGACTTCTTGATCATACTAGCCCTAGAATGGAAATGATGAATGAGTGTTTGGCTTGTGAATTTTAATCATATCATCAACTTAGCTATAGTTTAGATTATCCGTGTTAGGTTAAAATGAGCTTTTATTCAGATTTTCTTCTAATGTTTGTACTATTGAAAGTTAGTATCAGGGGAATCTAAAAAACCTTAATTTTGCATTTCGTCTCTTTAATTATTAGGAGATGCAATATTAGAAAGTCTTTCATGGGAATTATTTTCTCCATTCAAACTGCAGAAATATAAAAGTGATAAAATTCAAATAATAAAAATCCTCGGATTGTATATTATCGTAGTCATAGCCATCATAGTATTCTGATTCAAGAATTCCTTCTGCCTTGGAATCTCCTCCTATTAATATAGCACCATTTTCTTGAAAAAAAGGAAGTTCTGCTTCGGATTTATTATAAATCTCTCCTTAATTTTATTAATTCCTATGCTGAATTATTTCAAATTATCCAGAATTGGATGAGAGAATGTTGGAAAGACAGAGACTTTATCCAGAAGATTTGGACTATGAAGTTTTATTATTTTGGTTTGTGGAATTGCTATTTTAATTCATGTAGGTTGAATTTTAAATTGAGGTTTGTTACCTAGGCTTTGTCTCAGGAATAATTACTTCAATCTTAGTTGTTTCAAAGTTGCTATAATAATAGTTTTATAATCTATTAATTATAAAGGTTTACTAATATTTACTATAAAATTGATGCAATTATCATGGTACTAGAATAAACTCTGCACAATATAATTTTAATTAAAAGATTTTACAATATGTGCACTTGATCTAGCCTCTCTTCGAGATTCTTGATATAAACACGACCCTCAAGCTACTAATCTAATTTTCTTATGAGTTAATTATTTCCTTATCCATATTGATTTATGCTTTCATCAAACTCTCTATCACTGTCACTTTTTTCTATTTAAATTATAGAAATGAGTTCTTCTTGACTCTTAAGTAGTTTTTCTGTTGAGCTTTACAGGTGAGTACATTCCTCTAAAAACAATTAGTTCAAATTGGTATATTTCTCCATCATTTCGAAAGTTTGCTCTTCATCTTGAACCAAGAAAGGCTTTTAGTTACGTGAATAAGTTGACTGAGCAAATCGAGAATATGTGCGGGATTAAGAGAGCTGAGCTTTTAATTGCTATTGTTGTTACTAATTCATTTATCTGTGATACATAAGTTTTACATTTACATAGAAATTATTCAAAATCTTCTTACTTCTATGAATCAATAGGATTTGATCAAAGAGGTATTGGTATTCCAAAATTATAAAAGTCTTTCAAGAATAAATGATGACTTGACCTGAGTATTATATCTAATTGGTGTTTAATATTGCTGTTCATGTTACTTGGTTGATAAAATATTTTATACTTAAGTGTTATCAGATTTTAAAAAAATTATATCTAGGATCGAAAAGGCTGCAGAACTTTGAAAACTATCATTATTCTGATTTCCTCTCTTATTTATTGATTAATCATGTCCCTTTCCAGCAGTGTTAACTTTTTAATGATCTGAAACTTCATTCTATCTATTAAATTCCATGCTTTTGTTAGAATTGAAGCTGCCAGACTTAAAATTCATATCTGAATTGCTTCCCCCACTGTTAAAGTTTAGTTTAGTTTCACAATTAGATGATGCTTAGAAATTTGAAAAGGCACTCATAGGTTGATTTTTAGTTGAGCTGCTCATAGTAGTATTTAGCCTTGTATCTGAAACACCACTGTTTTCTAAGCTATTGAAACCTATTTTCTTTTGCTAGATAAAAAAAGCGAATAAATATTAGATTGGAGTAGAGATGATCATGCTTTTGTTTAATGTTGTAGCTGTTAGATTCTAATTTAGCGGATTTGCAGAATTTTGCCAATTCAACTGATTTCCTTAGTTATTTGATAAATAATGATTTTGATTCC
>ARYC01011756.1:0-10013 GCA_000711775.1 Oxytricha trifallax | reverse complement strand
CATGTATGAACTTTATATTATGCTCTTAAGCCCTCTGCATTTAATCGAATATATAATTTAAATTATCCTTATAAAATGGAACATTAAAATCGATCATTCTCTTAATGCGATTGACTGTCTTGTAAGATATACTATTCTTTTTATAGATATTAGCATGGATTATGCAGAGATGTGTAGTTCAGGAAATTGGCGATGAAACATCACAGCCCTCTAGGCTAGAGAGAAATGAGCCCAGTATTTTAGAGTCTTATCATTAATAAGATATTCGATATGATGCTACTAGAATTTTAAAGGTCTTTTAGGCTTAGAATTAAGATGCTATCTCTTTAAATTCAATGCTAATAGACAGTGTGATCTTACAGTAGCAGGAGATTTATGGAGCAGTCTTGCAATAGATGTGTAATTTTGAATAGGTCTGAGTTGATCACTATAATCATTACATCCATAACGCAACTTAAATAATAAATCTATATATTCACTGTCATAAACTGATCCCAAACCTCGCATATTCTCACTTAAATTCCTGATATTTAAACCATTAACCCCTATATAAACCCTATTAAAACCCTAATAAAGCATGCGTTAATAGTCTACTTTCATCAATCAAAAACTCAATCAAACAACTTCAGGGGTTTTGGGGTTTTGACTCACAGCTCACATTCAAACAAAGGATTTGGACATACACCTGTTGGGAATATACTAACAAGCATTAATTAACAACAAACTTTTAGTAGTTAAGTGTCAATTAAGGGTCAAGGTAGACAAGACAGGAAATCGAATACAAACTTGGGATAAAACTTGAGACTATAAGGGAATAATGAAGACTAACTAATTCAAGAAGAGGATGAAGACGACTACGATTCAGTAGGGCATTAAATTTTTAAGCATCTGCAAGAGACTGGCTAAAACCTCTCGATTGATTTCAACGATTTACTATTTGATTGCAAACGAGACTAAATTAGCTCTATTTCTTCTACAAGCAGTCAGATTTTTAAGGGAAAACTACTAGGCGTGCAAGTCGCTATTAAAAAACATGGAAGCATCTAAAGAAGTGTTAAACGCATCGTTAAAAGCTTAATTAAAGAGTTGCAAATTATCTAAGGGGTTAGACATCCAAATATTGTATTACATATGGGGGTGGCTTTTGATTCTAGTCATCAATTGAAAAAATTTTATTATAATGGTACGTACATTTAAATTGTTTTAAGATTGAATACTACATAATCTCAGAGTAAGCTAAAATTATTTAAGTTTATTTTTAAAGGTATGCGTCTAAAGGAAGTTTATATGATTTAATTCATTTGAAAAAAGCGAAAATAAATGAAGACATGGTGTTTATAATAGCAAAATAATTAGCTATTGCTCTGCTATATTTACATAAGAAATCCTTCTTGCATTTTAACTTGAAGTCTTCAAACGTACTGGTAAGATATTAACATATTTACATGAATAAAATAATTTTTAAAGGTGTCTGACGATTGGACTGTAAAAATATGTGACTATGGTATTGATAGAAACAAGAATAAGCTTTAAGATCTTTTGCATAAATACAGATCTCAAACTTAGTCAACGGAGTAATCCCCCAAAAAACCTTAAACTCTAAATTCTTAAACAAATTTGCAAAAGTAATAACGAAAAAGTCAAAGAAAGCAAAGTGGGGACCCATCGTAATCACAAACTCCAAGAGATTCAAGAGATAATGAACAGCAAAAGCTACTTCAAATATTAAGTGAATTGTATTGGTTTGCACCGGAGATATTGCAAGGTGAAGAGTACAGGCCTGCCTCAGATGTGTACTCATTTGGTATTATTTTATGGGAAATGCTCGCAGGGATCATGCCAAATAACCCTAAAATATTTAAACAAAACTATCATCAATAGTAGTAGCAGCAGTAATTTATAAGACATTTTAAAACTTAGAATAGTAGACTATTTATCTTTGAATATATTTGACTTATTTTTATTTAGCAGTAAATCTAAGGAGAAATATATCTCTCAGATTATCTTATTCCTCCATCCAAAGCCAACTCTCACTTAAAAAAGATAATTAATAACTGCTTACTAACAGAGCCAGAGAGAAGACCAGGTTTTGAAGATATAGTCAGATATCTTGAGAAAGTGGAGAAATAACCAAAGAAAGCTAGTGACAACCCATTCATAACAAATTTAAAGGATTTTCTAAATTGATCATAGATACTTATATATTTTTATGATAATTTCATGATTTATTTTTATGTTCTTGTATTCAAATGAAAAAACTCTATATATTTTAAAAATCTTATGAGTTTTATATCATCTTAATAAAATGTTGAGAAATTTACTTGAAAGTAACAATGTTTTGGGAAATTCTCTACAAGTACAACATCTTATGTTTTCTTGATTGAATCATCTTAGAGAATTTTATCAATATGTGTTTTGGCTTTAGAGTGTATCTCCCAAACTCTCAGGTGCTAGTTGATTTAATAATATAATTCATTTAAAATTTAAACGAAATAGAATTAAGCATTAAAATAATTAAACAACTGATTCCAAATGTTAGAAAAGTGCTGCCATCGAGTTGCCAATCCTATATGAAATAAATATCAAAGATCTAATTCTATACAAAATTTTTAGTATACTTACAATATTCAAGAGTTCACTGACTTAATCTTCAATGTCCAGGAAAAGCATGATCTGTAGCTACTTCTTCACATCCCAAAGTCTCACAGAGAAATCGTTTGAACAAGAGAGCAATAATTGAGAGTTTGAGGGGCAAACTTTCAACTGTGTAATAGTCTTAAAGTGACCAAACATTTTCTATAATCATATTAGCAATTACTTGCTTAGTGAGATTTTAAATGAATGAGCTAATCAAGATATAAATTATTCCAAATGTGATTTGATTTTTTCATTCTGAACTTACCCTATAAGGTGCATGGGCTTCATCAATTGAACTAGCATAGATAACTCCAAGATCCCCTGCAAAATACAGTTCATTGGTGTGACAATTGAACTCACAAGCTTAAATATCCTCTGAAATATCCTGAACTATGAAAGCTTAGACAAGCTCAATGAGAGTTTCTGATGTTACAGATCTCTGATTTTGGATTCTCTTGATGCAATAGATGTTCACCTGAAATTGTTTAGATAAAAAAGACATAAAATCTAAGTATCAAACTCAAATGAGGAACATAGATATTTCAACTTACTTGATTGTAGAATGACAGAATAAGTCCGACTTGTGGTGAACTAGTACCATTTTAAAACTATAATGTATATATCTGTAATTGAATATCAAAATTTAAATGACTTATATGTTTAATTTTAAACAATATCTGGGTTGATACTAATCATATCAAATAACTTCACAAAATTGATCTTATCAGGATGTGATTTGAGAATGATTGCATTATTGTTTTTTGTAAACTCAACTCTCAACAAATCTGGGGAAAAGCTAATTTTCTAAACCTAAAAGTTAACAATTATTTCTTAAAATGAGCAAGCATTTGAATGTCATTTTTTTTAATTTTAAGAAGTTTTTAGTTTAAAATACTTACTTGCTAAATTTAATTGAGTTAATTAGTAGGTCGAGCGAAATTAGATGAATCTATGATATTTTAATACATAGGTGCAAAGTTAAGTTGGAATAACTCTGAAATTATCAAATATTTTTATTTATAATGATTATTAATTATTGATAATTTAATAATGATAAGTGTTTCTTTTTGCAATCAAAATTCAATTGACTTGCTTAAAAAATATTTATTTAGTATATAAAAGATAAAAATGATTGAATTATAATTATAAAATGAATCAATCATAAAAGAATAACAATGAAAAACATGACGATCCTTTGCAGGACTAAGTCCCCAACTATTTCACAATCGAAAAAGAAGTGCACAATCTTTAAAATCTCAGGCGACAACCTCTAAAATAGAATTAAAATAACAGCACTTTAAATAATGATTTAGAGTAGGTAACAAACAGAAATATTGGTAAAAATAATAATATTCAAGAGTATCTAAGTGGACATGGGAATAACTAAAATTGGTCAACTATGAATAAAAATTAGGTTTTGCATGGCGCTGAATATATAGAAGCAAATTTAAATAAATAATCTATTTTTTATATAGGAAATGTTTCTTTTAATTTTTATCAAATGTAACAAACATCATGAATCCTTAACATCAAATGAGATAAAACCCCTAAAATAATACCGATTAGAAGCCCTCTGATATCGACATTTTACTTAATTAATACGATTTGATTAAAGCTACAGAAGAGAAATTAAAGTTTAACAGAGATTTGATAAATAGCGAGAAAATGAAGGATTATGATTTATTGCCTGCACATGTTAAAGAGAGCTCTGTGACGAGCTACTATGCTCTGGATCCTAGTGACGATTTTCAATAAATGAAGAGGGAATTTTCTGTACCTAAATCTTAGAATTAAAAATTATAAGATAGATAGAAAAGATTTTTAAAAATTTTACAAAATTAAGAATGAAAATATTTTGAAATTTTTTTAATTATAAAATAAAATTATCGGCTAAATTTATCAGCATATTTAACTTATTTTGTTATACCTCATGAAAATCACAACTATTAATTTAAAAACCAAAGAATTTTATGATGAAGCATTTAGACCATCTCTACTCAAAATCCTTCCTAATTAATGACTTAAAATACATGAGTGTTGATAAATAGAAGGAATTTGAAAACTTCAAGTTAAAAAATGAGGCGAAACGCAGATTAGAAAATAGTATAAACTTGGACAAACACAAAGAGTAAAAGTATCAAGAAGTTTAGCAAGGAATATTGAGGGACCCTACTCTTTTGCCTTACGGTTACAAAACTCCGTAACAAATTTCTTTGTAAAATAAACCAGACTTAGACTCTTAAAACTACATGTAAAATTAGTCACATTAATCTGCTTTCATGAGAGCTTAGTAAATTAAATCTAAGCTGGATAGACACATAAAATTGAAAGAAGATCAGGAGCGTAAATAGTTCAAACTTCCCAACATGAATGACATTGTTTCAAGAAATTGCAATCGCATAGTATATGATGGGTACACAGACAGGGAAAGTTTAAGTGGACAGAGTGAGTTTAATCAAAGGAATCCAAGTTAAGCATTTCCAGTAGAGTTATACAATGGACCTAAAATTAACTCAAAACCATATAGTATTTAGTAAATGTTGAAGTAAACCTTTAGAATTTTATATGGATTTTTTAGCTGAAATGTTCTTTTTATCAATAAAGTATTTGATTGTTTATACAAGATCACCAGATTAGAACAACTAAAAACAAAAACTATTAAGGTATTATTTTTTGAGTGTAAGTAAAATTTTAAATTAATCAACATTGATGATTTATTGAATATATAAAAAGTCTTAAAATACAGTAATAAGGAAATGTGTGATTTTTAAAGCAAATTGACGATCAAGTATCTCGAGGTGTATATTACAAAAAGTTGCAAGATATTCTGATTATCTGCACAGCTGTGCGAACTTACGAATCCGCACAGCTGTGCGGAATATTGTCCAAATCTCATCCACTTCAGCCCAGATTAGTCTTAATTCACCCATTTGAGTGGGAAACCTCTCTGGGCTTTTAATGCCCTATTTTTAATAATTTCTTAATTATATATAATAAATATAGGAATAAATTAATTTACGCAATTATTTAAATTAATAGTTTATATGTAATTAGAATTCTCTATAGAGAAATTAAACTTCGTTTAATATTTTTCATTTTATATTAAAAGTTAAAATCAAATTCCTATATTTATTATATATAATTAAGAAATTATTAAAAATAGGGCATTAAAAGCCCAGAGAGGTTTCCCACTCAAATGGGTGAATTAAGACTAATCTGGGCTGAAGTGGATGAGATTTGGACAATATTCCGCACAGCTGTGCGGATTCGTAAGTTCGCACAGCTGTGCAGATAATCAGAATATCTTGCAACTTTTTGTAATATACACCTCGAGATACTTGATCGTCAATTTGCTTTAAAAATCACAATTTCCTTATTACTATGTATTTTAAGACTTTTTATATATTCAATAAATCATCAATGTTGATTAATTTAAAATTTTACTTACACTCAAAAAATAATACCTTATCAAACATGAAACTTCCTCTAGACATAAAATCATTAACAGAATAAAAAGATAATTACTAAAGATTAATGATATCCCAACGAGCGAAATCTTCTTTGTTTTCTAAGTATGATTAAAATGAGAGTAGAAATGCACCTTAAACTTAAAAATTCAATTAAACAGCTAATTATCACACATATATCAATGAAAATGCTTATGGGAACTAAGATTATTCACTACTGCCTAATAATATTTAAAATTAAAGAATAAAGTTCTAAGATTCATTAAACGATAGAGACATGTCATTTAACCTAAAAATGAAGGATTTTTCATTATATAATTCAAGAAACGATAATAATAATAGTAACTAAAATAATACTTAATACTAGTAGTATTAATAAGACTTGAGGTATATGACAAGAGAAGATAAAATTAAGAGCAATTTTTAAGCTAGTTTTCTGGGTGGAAAGATTTAAGAAAATACAAATATTGAGAATAAAAGTCCGATTTAGAGTAGAATTTAAAAGCTTTTGTGAATAAATTATTTCTCGTTTTATAATTCTATAAAATAAAATCTCAGTATCAATTTATCTGATATGATTCAATAAAAAATATTTATTGCTTTGATATAAAACTAATCTGTTTTTAAAGATAATCGAATACTGTGACTATGCCTAATTCTTTGGCGATGAATTGATTATTTTGAAATCTCCAGTAAACGGAATTCTTTTCATAAAACCCTTAAACAAGGTAAAAATAATAATAATTTTTTATCCAAATATAATTCAAAAACCACTAATATATCTTATAATATTAAATTTATAGGATGAATTTATGCCAATTAAAACTGTGAGCTTCTAGTAATTTTTGTTAGATTCAGTTTCTATTGTTTAAATACAATTATATTTATTAATATAGATATTAATTTTTAATTCTATGAAATTTTACACTTTAGATTTTGAATTATTTATATATTCTACTTTTATTTTAAGTAGATAAATGCTATTTCAATGCTTTAATTTAAAAAAATATTGCAACTTGAAAATATTCTTAACATTTTAATTAAACTCACAACTATTATATAAAATTATTTATCTTTTTAATTAATTATGATCAATAACATTGCATTTGTTGGGAGATATGTGCTATCAGGAGATTATTTTGAGAATATTATTATGCTTTATTTTTATTTAAAATATCCTAGTTAATATATATTAATGAGACAGCTAAGGAAGGGTGTTCATGCATAACTTGAGTTACAAAGAAGACTTTACAGATGGCAAGGGAACCTAGAAATTAGGAAATGCCTTCGACTAGGAGCAACTCGCAGTCAACTTTATATCAGCTCTTCAATGGTAGAAGTGAACATTTTCTCTGTTTTAATATATTATATAGTGAAAATGTGGTGTGTGCAGCAAGTAAATTCTCAAATATAGTCAGTGTCACATTCACTTAGTTTTGAGAGTTTTTGTAATATAGAAATATTTTTGTATCAAGCTTTTATCAGTGATAGTTGTATATTTTGTCAATTAATTTCCTTAAGAAATAATCATTTTTAATGATAGGAATAATTGCGGAGTACGATTGATTAAAATAATAACATAATAAAAAGAATATATATAAAATGAATGAGAGTATTTACGATGAAGATCAAAATGACAATAGTCAAAATCTCAATCAGTAATTTGCACAGAATCACTCACATCGAGAGAATCAGTATAATATAAGATTGCTTTTAATTGATTATTTCGAAAAATATATTATAAAATTAATTAAAAATTATAAAGAGGGTATGACTAGCAAAGAGAATATCTTTCAGACCACTAAAATAGGTAATAAACTTATAAATCATAATTAGAAACAATTGAAATATAGATTGAACATTATCAAAATATATTATAAGTTTAACATAATTCACCATTAAATATCTAAATTGAATACGTTCACTATGTGTTCTAATAACTCTAGAATATAAAGTGTAAAAAATGTCTCTCATTATTTTTTCTGATATAATTGTGTCTTAGTGTTATTTTAAATTAATTGCGTTAAATCAATGTTTTTCTAATATTTGTTGGTGTTATAGTTTCTAGCACTTATATATTGGTCAGTAAAATATTCATCCGCACAGCTTCAGCCATGCCAACCATCACCAATAGAGCTATTTATCTTCCTCTTCTTACTATCAACAATCAATTTTATAATTACTATTTCATGCTTTATAATGGTATAATCAAAACCCCAAAACCCCTTAATGAGGTTTATAAGTGCTTTGATTTGTAGGGAATTTGTTAGGGGTTGGGGTTATTAATAGGTTTAATGTGAAATTTATAGTAAATTTATTTAATTTAATCACTCAAAATGCACTTTAGGATCATGTGGTAGAGGTCTGAAGTTTATCTTACTTTACCACAACTCTATCTGCTCTATTGATATGTCTTGATCTTGAGTTTGGTTTTATTATTATTGACTTCTGCCATTTGTTTCATTGATTGAGATACTCTTGTTCTGTCAATAAATTGCTTTATTCTTTGTTTAGCATCCTTCTCACACCTTGTAGAGTTGTAATCGTTGCGAGGAATATCGCACTCTATTATTATTACTGCTAAACACATCCCATTAAAAGTCACCATCTCTCCAGTCTTCTCTTTCTGGATAGTACCCTTGAGTTCCCATTACAGTTCCAAGCCTTGTTCCACTCTTTAAGCTCTATTGAAATCGATTATTGCTACTCTTACTGGTGAGAAGTTTATCATTATATTTTCTTGCTTCAAATCTCTGTGAAAACCCTAACTTGTGAAGCTCTTTTATACCTTGTATGGTCTGAGTTGCTATTTATCCAAGCTACTTATGATTTCTTTGATCTGTAATAAAATCTCTTAGGGTCATTTCATAGAGTGGGAGTCTGAAAGCAACATGATCCTTGGCAAGGAGAACAGCATCAAACTTTATTAAGTAGCTACACTCTTTGAACTTTGCTTGAGTGAGTACTTGATACTCATTTGTAAACTCCATCTAGTATTTATCATCACTTAAGATATAGTTGAAGGGATACACCTTGTATGCATACTGATGATCATTGATATCTTTCTTATCAAAGGAGTTTTCTAATATAAGGTAGCTTTAAAGTGAAGTGTCTAGGTCAATTGAGGCAAGAACAGGAATCTTTTTATATTGAATCTTGATCATAATTTTTGTTATCTCAGAGGTCAGTTGGTTGCGTGCCTTCTAAACGTACTCTAACTCTCTAGCTTTTTCAGGCACTACAACCTTAGAATATTCCCTCGCTATTCTTTTGTGAGAAGCTTCAGCTCAACTTCATGATTCTCAACTTCTATATCTTTCTTGTGAGCTTTTAAAAGATGCTTCTTCAAGTCTCTTGTTTGAGAGTATTGCTTATGGCACTCAAAGCAATCATACTTTCCATCTCTTTTATCATGCTTTAAGTATACAGTGGGCTTGGCTTCTCTATGCTCTTTCTTATGTCTGTACCAGCTTGATTTATGAGCAAAATCTCTCTCACATAGCTCACAAAAATAGACTTCAGCTTCTTCAGTTTGTATAGGAATTTCATTAATACCTTTCTCCTCCTCTCTGTCTCCCACACACTTGTTTGCCATTTATTTTCTATTATTAATTTCTATTTTAATAACAGAGACCTCAAGTGATAGCTCTGATAGTCCCTTATGAGAGTTAATCTCACAGCTATCACACTTTTTATTGACGCCAAGGGTAAGTCTCATTTAGTTTAATGGAAGTGATGTTGTTTTTCTTAAAATGTTAGCGCTCATATTTAAATTTGAATATATAATTATAAAAATGCCTCTATAACTGAGAGCTTATATGAGAGCTTTCCAAGCCTACAAGTTTAAAGGGAAGTTTTAAGAGTATTATAGAAGATATATGAGTGCTAAGAGACGAACCAGCTCTAAAT
>ARYC01011753.1:0-10992 GCA_000711775.1 Oxytricha trifallax | reverse complement strand
GGCTCTAGCAGTAATAATAATAGAGAGCGACATGCCAAGAAATGATTACTTTAGCGCAGGGGTGAGAGAGATTCTAAGCAGAGAATCAAACAATATCTCGATAAAAATAAAATAAATGGAGGTCTCAGAGAACTTGCATACTCAACTATTATCAAGCCAAGCTAAGCGAATTAACAAACAATAGAAACAATAAAACATCAACTTAGAAAGATAAAATTCAGAGAACTGCCACATGACTCTAAGCTTATGTTTATGTGAAATATATTAAAAACTCGCTTGTTATACTCACTTAAAATACTAATATTTAAACATTAAACCCCTACATAAACCCAATTAAAACCCAAATAAAGTATGCACTAATAGTCTACTTTTATCAATCAAAAACTCAATCAAACTACTGAAAGGGTTTTGGGGTTTTGAATAACGCAGAATAAGATAGCTTATAGAGTATTATTTATGAATAATAAAATATATCGAATTCTATCTGCAAATACATCAACTTAAGAGTTTTATAGTTCCTCATATACTTTCCTCGCTTCTTTCAGTTTTTCATATTCTGCTTCATTCTATTTTCTAAAGAAGTTGAGAAATATCCTTTAACAAATTACGATTATCAATAACTATCTCAATAAAAAAATACTATAACTCCTGCATCCGAGGGTGAAACTTCACAGCTTTTTATAATGATATCAATCAAATTTTGCATTTATTTGTCACTCTGCCTTTACTAATGTCTAAAATCCATTTAACTAGAATTATAACTTGGAATTATTCCTATTTATATGTAGATATTCATCTGGTTCACAAATTATAAAAAATGCTGTTTGGGTATTATATGATCGCAGTTAAATCTTTAAACTTATCAATTATGAGAATATTTACTAAATATTTTTGAATTCAAAGTTGATGTGGGATTGAGACATAGATAAGTCAGCTTAATTTGAGAAGCTTTTTATTGATCTTTGTTACTTATCAATGTCTAAGCCATGTCCAAGATGAATTTCCCATCATCAGGATTAAAAAAATATTTAAATTATAATTAAGTATTATGTGAGAGAATCCTGATGAAATCTCTGATCTCATAAATTAAATTAGATGTCTCATATTTAAATAAGAATTTTGTTACATTATACTTGATTATATAAATCCATTCAGTTTTCGCACAAGATCAAATAATTATTATTGCAAAGTCTGTACTGTAGAGGTCTGTCTCATTTTTTATTTAAAGAAACTTTTATTGTTTATTATGGCTGTTGTTTAGTATTTTCAGGCTAATGTAAAAATATAAAGAATTTTGGAATTAAATTAAAAATAATTTTTACCAGTTAAAATATAAAATACATTTTTAAGATCTGTTGGAAATGATTATAGCTTGCTCGTTGCATTAAATAATACTATCTAAATTGCCAATGAATGAAATTATAAATTACTTTTGAAATGTTATATAGATTAATTTCTTTAATTAAGCTTATTAAACAAATGAAAAGAAATATTTTAAGTCTACCTCTAATAATATAATGATCCGGCAGACATTGCAACTTAATCTATTTTTATTTTCAATAGTTAATGATAACTTGATAAAATTAATTAACTTTTACAATATTAGTTAGTTTCATTCCTGTTTTCTTATTTCTGGAAGAGATATTTTCTTATAGTATCAACAATCTTGATTAAAGTTTGCTATATTATTTTGCTGCAAGTCTGTTACCATACTTTTGTCCTATATTATAATAATATCTACTTGAATCCACCTTCCAAAGAGGTTTATATTTCATAATTTATTAAATATTTACAAAGATATGCCCAAAGAGTCTCTGGTAGCTGTATATTGAGATAGATTAGTAATCTTAAACTTTTTCCTATAATAAATGTTATTATTAAATTTCTATTCTCACCAGCACAATATTTGAGAAGATATTATGTTTATAATTTTTGCATAGATTTTTCATTGAGTATGTTAGTGCTTGCAATATCTTTAAACTTTTCATGCACTTTATATGATTAATAGGAACAACAGAAATCTCTTAAGAATACTCAACTCGTTTTATCTCATTGATAATTTGAGAGATCTGAGAATGGGTTCTTGTGCAGAATATAATCTATTGTTCTTTTGCTGACTATTGCAGACTATTCAACTAGTGATGATTATTAGAAGATTATCCTAAGGATTTTGCTTTCTATGAGATTTACTTCAATTTTTATTAAGTTTTTTCCTTGTCACTATCGTAATTTAATAAGTGCTCATCGTTTAGATTGGGTTACTAAGATTGGTTGACAAGACGCGCTTCCTTTTCTATAAAAAAACATAAAAATATATGAGTGAAAATAAATGAATATCTTAATACTTACTTCTTTTGAGATTCTATTGGACTTCTCTAATGTCATTTGAGTTCAGATTTTTAAAAACTCTCTTTTAGTTTAGATTCCTTACTTGAGGTTTGTTTGATACCTCATTGGTAACTGGAGCACCAAACATGCTAAGCCAATCATCTTCTTTTGCATCTTTTTTAATATCTGATTTTTCACATTTTACTTGTTTGTCTTTTCCGAGATACCAAGTAAGAATTGCACAGACTAGACTCAAAGATTTACCCTATATAAAATTGAGCCTAATGTATTTTTTAATTACAGTTCCTGTAGGAGATTCAAACAAACCTATCTTCTTCTCTTAAGAAAGAGTGTCGTAGATTTTATCCATTAAGTCAAGTTACACTTAGTAGGGCTTAAAGGGAAAACCATAAGGATGTTTCTCCTCAGATTTGGGCTTCTCTTATTTTTAGTTGCGCAAATTTTATATTCTTTCCATTTTAAAATATAACAGAATCTTAATTTAAATTTAATTATACAAATTTTTGAATGAGACATTCTTTAAGATAAAAAAAATATGTGGATATGAATAAGATATCTTAATTAATAAATATTACTGATGCAATAGGGCCTGTATAAATATTTGCAGATAGTTTATTATGTATGTACTGATAGAAAGCAAAATTACTTTATTTATTGACAACGAACCTCATACAATTTGTTGAAGCTCACCAAGTTTGTTGAATTCAACAATCTCCCAATAGTGACCAGCGAGAGCGATATCTGGGTCATCATGTCGTGAAAGTACTACTCTCCAGGTAGTCTGCAAAATTCTATTATCATCGCCCTCTTTGATTTCATCCTCATTTTTCAGGCTTACTTTGCAGTCTATTTCCTAGGTTACAATAGTGAAAGAAAAAGCTGGTACACCTCTCTCTTAAACCATTGCACCTAAGAAATTGACATTACCAGAATCTAAGATATCGGTATATCTATATTTCCAGCCTTCTGTTTGCCTTCTTTTTACTTCACTCTTTGTGACAGCTAATCCAGCGTTACCACACACCTTTTCAAGATATTCAACGTTGTCTGACAGATAATTGCAATAGAATTCCTTAAATATTTCTTAGAATTCTGCAGCTAGATTATTTAAGTCAAACTCAGGGTCATACTTTTACATTTCTTGAATAGCTCTTGCACAAGAACTTTCTGTCAAAACAACATCAGCGATTCTTCTGGTTCCTTAGACAAATGGATTTTAAGTCTCTTCAACTTGCTCTTTTAATGCTGATCTAAACTCAGAATATTGGTTCTAAATAGACTAAAGCTGCTTGTATTGCTCACTTTCTTAGAACTGCTTAGCTGTATCAGTTTATTTAATTTTATCTGCAACCTTTCCAGTCATTCTTCTGAAAATACCTTTCTTCTTTTCTGGTTCCTATTAATCAGAGAGCACTATAGATCCACGTTTCCATTCTGGAATCTTATCATATTCTTCTTCTCCGAATGCTTCTTACTCTTCCCATTATTTCTATTCTATAGCCTTCTGTCTTCTTTATTCAAGTTTATCTCTAGCCTGTCTTTATTCATTGGGAAAAGTTTCCTTCCATACTGCAGCAATATAGGAGACCGACTTAGATGTTGAAGAATGAAGTTTTGGGAATTTTTATTCTACAGCTTGACTAACACTGGATGCTCTTTCATTAATACCAGACTTTATTCTTTAATGCCAGGGGTCTGCTTTAACCTGTTCCTATTATTCTGTTTGTTACTGAGGTTCTTATTCGGTTTAAGTTTCCTCAGCTTTTTATTCTTGATCCTAATCTGCACTTGCTGTTTTATCAGATTGTGCTTACTATGATGTCTATTGTGCTTAATCTTGATTGAGATTAGCATCAGCAGCTTAATCAACACTCTCTTTCTTCACTTATTCTGCTTAAACATTTTCTTCAGGCTTTTATTCTTCAGTTTTAGTAGTTGTTTTAGAAGCTACTTAACTCCTACGGATATTTAATTTGCTGGAAAGTGAATTCAATGATGAAGCTGCGCTGTTTTTCACACCATCTACATACTTTGTTGTGTCTACTTGCTTTGCTTTACCATAGAACTCCTTAAACAGCTCTCCTAGAGTCATATCATCTGTAGCTTTTTTCTTGCCAGCGAGTAAATCTTCAAAATCTTGTTGTTTTCTGGAATCTACATTGGCTTTGTCTTTCAAGTATTTTTCCTTGGCTTCTTGATCCATCCTTATCTTTTCCTGCACTAAATCATCTCTTCGACGCTTTTCTTCATCGCTGACCTTTGCCTTGCCTAATAGATCTTCAAAGGACTTCTCATAAGCTGCCTAAGCCGCATCTTTACTACTTTTTACATCATTATCGTGTTTATGATTGTTCATGCCCATCATCATTCTAACCTATTGCATTTATGTCAATTGATGCTATTAACTCATATTTATATTAGCTTTTAAAATGAAAAGACTTTAATTATTGAATTTTAGATTGCTTAAGTCTATAGTTTAACAATTTGTGGTGATTATTGAGGACATGGAGCTGTCTTTAGTTAGTTGAGACTATAACTGCCTATTTGGAAGCTTAATTCACTAAACTCTTGTATACAAGCTATAAAAAATCGTAAGTTAGGGGAAGAAGTGATTCATACCTTAAATTTATTGAGAGACATTAGGACTAGTAATAAATAAATCTATGGTAGTAATAAATAATTATTAAATCGTTAATTAATTCCAGCCTCTTATATCATCTTACTAATGTCTTTAAATGAATAAAAAATTTATAAAATTATAAGAATTTTGAAGGTCATTAAGAAATTTAATTAAGAAGTTCATTTATAAAAGTTTAGATATCTTGAAAATTTTGAAGATTCTATTTTATTATATCTTCAAAAGCTTTCAGTAAGATCTATAATTTTGATAATTTTAATTTGTTCTTTAGGAGGAAAGTCTCCTTCCCAACCCTGCGAAATGAGCAATTGTTCTATTCCACTATATGATATAAATCTTTTGAAATTTTATAAAATTAAAGCTTTCTTTTATATTTAAAAATCTTATTTCTTATTAAAGAAATGCAAAATTTTTTTTTTAAAATGTTAATACCAAAATATAAGTATTTATTGACTTTAAAAAATAAAAAAAATATAAAATCAAAATAAATTTTTAATAAAAAGAAATCATAAAAATATAAAAATTATTGTATGTGCTTGAAATTCCATTATCCCTCGTTCTTTCTTTATTGCTTGATTTTCTTTTATTTTAAATTATTTTCTTGTTTTTTATCTTAACCCTTAAAAATCAATTCTTCATCAACCAGTGTTGAATCTTAATCTAGATTTTACGATCTCTTCTTGCCTAGTATCGAGTCTGAATTCTTAAAATCATCAATTAATTTGAATTAATCTTGAAATTCTTTTATGCCTTCATACTCTATTAATCTATCGATATTAACTTCATGAAATTCCAAGAAATTTGTCAAAATTGTCTCATCTAGTTTACTTTAATTTATTTCTATTTTATTTGAAATTTTCGAAATTTAATCATCATTTGCAGGTTTTAAGTTTAAGCTTATTTATAGAAAATTGTGGTTAATTCCAATTAGCAAATTAATTATACGTATCGCACTATAATATTATATTAATCCAGTAATTTAGACATGGTATTAGAGGGAATTTATGTAACAATCATGAAAACAAAAATCTCAAATAAAAGCAACCAAGTTTCCCCAACTTCTTATTTCCCTTTTCAAGTTTAAATATCAAAGAGCCTAAAAATAAAGCAAGAGTAGATTCAAAGAAAGTTTTTAGATTCAAAAAAATGAAAGAAATGCTAAAAAATTCTTTACCAATACTTCTACTGCTAAGAATAATAACATTTATTCTAGTTGTAATAGCTTCTTTAAAAAACTACAAATGTGGAGAAAATATCTTATGGTTGCTTTCTTCTGATTATAATCTAAAAACTTATAATGTTGAGCTTCACACCACTTACTAATAACTATAGATTTGACCTATACTAAGTATTCTAGTATAATAAGTAGAAAAAATTCTTAAAGATAAGCTCTTGATGAGCGAAAAATCTTTGCATGTTTAACTAAACACGCTGCTTTCAGATGCAATAATTCTGAAATATCATCCCTACTCTTAATGGTCTTAGTATTAAAAAAATTTCTCTTTAAAAATTGTAATTCAAGGCCATTCTTATCTCCCTTATTCAATAATTAAATTTCAAATTTTATTAATTTATTTATAGAATAACTTAGTCTAATAATTATTTAATGTTTGAATTCTTTCTTAATTTCAGTTTATTTAAATTTAACAAGATTATTATTTAAATCGAGTGCTCCTTCTCATGTGGTATCTTTAATTATAACTAAACAATTTATCTAGTTGTCTTTAATTTTAAAATTGACGTTTCTTGACCTAAGATATATAAACCGTGTTTTTGAAAATTATCAAAACTCATTTTCATTAATATGTCATTTTATTATATTTCTATCTATTCATCTTTTGATATCTATTAAACCTATCTTTATTCTTAAAATACAATAGAATCTTCTCTATCTTATTAATTTCCTCTTTGCTATTCCTTTCTTATTTCTTGCAGATACTTAATGAATTGCTCCTTGTCAGGTGGGAATATGTGCACATTAGTTTTTGAGCTCATAACCCTGGCAAATTCTGATATTTAATCATACAAACTCAAACCATTTTCAATGGAGTACTTTGCATTCTAAATAACTTGCAATACTTCCTTGTCGTAATGTTGCTGCTCATAGTGACTGTTTCTTGTTACTTATTAAATTTTTAGTTATTTACAAGTTAAAACGTGTTACTTTAAAATCTTTGGGTTCATTTGTAGGTCTTTTTATTGGTGAAATTTAATGGAGGCGTTACAATTGTAATCTCTGCATCTATAATTCAAATACTATGAATGCTTCCCTGTCATTGTATTGAAATAAAACTCTGCTCCCTGAAAAAAGAATATTTTTGGAGGTTTGGCTTACGATTCTGAATCAGATTATGCTTGAGCCAGGTTCAGTAGTTTTTCAGATTTTTACTTAGACTTTAGAGCTCGTCTATTTTTCAGTAAATTCTTGGATTCTAAATTCAATAAATTTGAGAGTGCAGTCTCTTGGTTTACTTACATTTTAAGATAATAAATAATAATCAATATACTTTACATTATATTGAAAAAATTGTAAAATATTGAAAGTCCAATTAATAAAGATTTTTTGAAAATTAAACTCTAAAATTACTTGAAAAATACTTGAAAATAATCACTTATCGTTTTTAAGTTCTCTTATACTTTATCTTAACTTATTGATTTGAGTATCTATTCCAATTATCTCATTTAAAACCCATGCTTTATATAAATCAACTGAAACTTTTTCATATTATTAAATTAGAAATAGCAATTAAAAACATGCTTTTATTAAAAATCTTTTTTGATCTTTATGTATTTATTTAAGTTTTAATTCTCTAGCATGTCTTTCTTGATCTTGACATCATGCTTGGTTGAAATCTGTGAGAACTTGAGCTTGCTGAAGTCACCCTCGATTTTCTACTTCTCAATTTACAACTTAGTAAGCTCTTAATTTAACTTTTAGTTCATCAATTAAACATGAGTAAAGTTGTCTCCTCCTCTCTTGTAGTTATTCAATTAATTTCTCTAGGGAGAGGATTAAGTGCCAAACATGTTTATGGTAGGTTGCTGATGAGTTTTCATTCCAGAATTATCCTCAATGTCACGTTCGCCTATTCCCATATATGAACAGGATTTTCTAGCACGAACTTTCTCGATTCTCTGTGGAGTCTGGTATATTGAATGATTCTCATCTTCATCTATGTTTTCGTCGGATTTTCTCACAGGGGAATTCATGTAAGCTGTAATAAAGATTAAGTGATAATTTTGAATTACATTTTGAAGGAACAGTGTTTCTTCTATAATCATCAGCTAAGTTTCTGATGTTAATTGGGCTGCTATCATTTGCTCCCCAGTTAAACACACCACCTAATTAACTCGCCTCTTATCTTTTCTTATTTAATTGATAGCTGTTTTCATTATGATCATTGCCAGTTTTATACCCTAACTAAGTGTTTGCGCTTCTATCATTTCTTTGCTTGAAATCATTTGTTTTAAATTGTGGCTCTTGATCCTATTCAATTTAGAAATTACTGACATCTTTGCTTGGATAAACTGAATTAAATGCTTGTGGTTTCTGTCTAATAGGGCTTTATGACAAAGCCTTGTTGAAAGGATTTGACTCTTAAGAGACTTCTCCTCTTTTAATAGTTCTGTTGAAATCATTGTAGAATGAGGTATGCTACTTGTTTTACTGTTCTGTAAATGTGTGTCGAAGGTTTTCTCTTTGAGCTGGAATCTCCAATGTGTTTCTACCTTGATTTCTATTTTATGAAGAACTAAGCCATTGAACTTGCTGTTGACTTTCTTCTTACTTTAAATCTTCAATATCAAGTTTGTTGGTGATGTTAAGATTGTCATTGAAACGAACTCCTGCATTGTTAGACCTTGAAGTTCGGAAGGTGTCTCTGCTAAGTCGTTGGTTTTCATTTTGTAATTTAAGGAGTTTAAGTTCTAGTTCACCAATTTTTTATTTCAATGAATTAAAATCAAGATTACTATAGAAAATTAAAATATTTATTAATTTATTAAATGCTCTATAGAATAATTAATTTTGATTACACAATAATTGATTTTGTATTTATATTTCTATACTTAGATTTATAATATAGTTTTCTTAATCTATATCCTGTTCTGCCAAATCCCTTTGAATCCTTAACTAATCACTATAAAATCTAGTAAAACATTATATTTCTATCTATTTTATATCCATCTTAAGAGATTCCTAGATATCCTCAAGCTTTCTAATGTCTCCAAGGAGCACATCTTTATCCCTTGCTATTTAATAGCAGTCTTCATGTTTCATTCGAAGTGCATTATCGATTTTCATGTTAAGTTCCTAAAGCTCCTCATTTTTCTAACTCAAATCGATTTCTCTCTCTTTCAATCGTTGAACAGTCATGTGATAGGTGAAGGCAACATTTTCAAGTTGGTAATTCTTGCCTTTTAAGTCTTCGAAGGCTTGTTAATATTGCTTTAGTAGAGCTTCCTTAGCCATGAATTGTTACTACAGAGCATCCTTTTCTCTTTGAATGATAATGAGACGTCCACTAAAATCTCTCTTCAGCTGTTCAACTTGTGCTTTTAACTCTAAGTTTGATCTTTAAAACCTGCTTACTGTAAATTAGAGAGACAATTTTTACTCTTTCAAAGATCTTACTGAGTCTCTTTTGTCTATAAGGGCTTCATGGCATTTGTCTAATAAACTTTCGTAGTACTTTATAATCTCTGATTTATCCATAGTGAGCAGCTTTTCTGCGTCTTCTGTTTTTAGTAGCTTTAAGTTTTAGACAGTTTGCATAGAGTCATTCATATAGCCAAGCATATTAAATAATAAATCATGATTAAAATTGTTTTCCTAGTGTCATACTTTAAGCTAAATGTGTTATTTTGTTATATTACATTATAGCAATATTTTGATCAAGATTCTGTTACAGCTAGATTTAACTATTGTTAAATTATTGGTGTTAATAATAATTATCCTGAGTTTAATGAGGAATAGAGAGCATCATCTATTAAATATCATTCTGAGATGCATTGATGTTTTCATCTGGCATTGAGTACCTCATATTATGGTTCATATTGATATTTGTAGCACCATATCCTAAGAAACTAGGGTCCTAATCTGAAAGAGGATGCTATTTCAAAGACACAGCTGAGTTAGATCTATCCAATATTTTTGACTTATCTTTCACATCATAGTAACTAATCATTATATTAAAGTTTAAGTTATATGCTTACGCTGTAGCATCATCCATTTAGGTTTGCTCGATCATGTTATTTTAATCTTAAATCTATGACTTATAACATAAATTCAAGTCTTCCTCGACTGGTTAATCAGGTTTAACCACATTTCTAGTTGAGCTAACTTTCTGATCTGTTTAAATATAGCTTTTTTGAATATCTTGCTTTATTTCTTCGTCTTTAATTAAAATATTAGCAGCAAATTAAGAGTTTTCTTAGTCATTATTCTGCTAGATACTTATCTTATCGTCTTCTTGAGTGTTCACACGAGAATCTAAAAGAAATTATAATTTTAGTAGAATTATTTACTTTATTGCTAGTTCTTTGTGCGCATTTTTTATATCCTAAATCTATTTTATTTCTATTAAAAACTATAATTACTCTTCATTCTTTCTTATAATTATGAATAGACATAGATAACGTTATGATTAATGTATAAAAGCTGTCGAATTCATAAAAAGTCTAAATAAATAGACTTTCAAATTTTGATATAGAAAACTATAAATAATAATGGAAAGTTAAGCTTAAATGCAGATGAACTAACAAAACATCATTGTTTAGAAATAATTTATAAATTATGATATTAATGAACACCAATTAAAGTATAATATTTTTTAACTAAAATTGAATTATTTTCTTTTATTATTGTAGGAATACATTCGATTTGGTAAAATGATTTAAAATTAAAATTAATTAATTATTAATTACCTTCAGTTATGTTTTTGGAAAATGTCTCCAACCCTGACAATATTATACTCTCTGGATAGCGCATTAAAAATAAGACGGTG
>ARYC01011752.1:0-16009 GCA_000711775.1 Oxytricha trifallax | reverse complement strand
TTTAAATCTAAAACTTATTTATAAACATTCATTCTTCCCTCTCTCGGCACAAATTGTTGTCTTATCTACGCTCACTCTCTTACAGCTGCTTTGAATCAAGTCTACTGTATCGATGGGCAAGTCATGCATAAGATGATACAGCAGAAGCTTCTTGTAGTGAGTCTTTATTTAACTCCTGTAGAATTCTATTCCATTAAATTTTAAGGGCTGTAAGGAACGTTGTATACAGGAGTTATGTTTAACTCTTCATAAGCTTTCTTAGACTCCTTAGTCTTATGAACTGATAGGTTATCAACTAACAGGATGATCTCTTGGTTGCTATACTTCTCTCTGAGCTATGTAGGAACTCTATATACTACTCTCGCTTAATAGAGCGAGGGTGAATCACATAACTCTCTAAGCCTGAATCTTCACTTATACCAGCTAAAATTGCATGGGTGACTACCTCTACTTTTTAGTCATAAACTTCTATGTTATCATACTTCTTGTACCAAGACTTATTAATAAAAGTGTTGAACGTAAACACAGCTTCATCTGCATGTATTGAACTTGATGTTATTAGTAATAGCTCTCTGCATTTAATCATATATATAGTATAAATTATTACTATAAAATGGCTCTGTAAAATCAATCACTCTCTTCACTCTGTTGACAGTCTTGAAAGTAATACCATTTCGTCTATAAATATTGGTTATAGTCTAAGGAGAGATACGCATGTTTGGAAACTTGCGATGAAACATGACAGCTCGCTAGTCAAGAGGAAAGTGTGCCCAATACTTTAAAGTCTTCGAGTCGCAGAGGAAGTCAATATGGTGCTGTGAGAACTTTTATTTTCTTGCAGGATGTTTTCAAGAGCCTGAGTTATAATGTTAAACAGCTAACAAGCAATGATACCTAACAGTTGAGGCACACTTGTGTATGAGTCTTGCTAAGGCTGTATAATTCAACACTGGTTTGACTTAATCTATATTAATACTCGTACCATACCTAAGCTTAAGCAGTAAATCTAAATATTTCTCATCATATATAGACCCAAAATTTCGCTAATTTCTATTTCTCATATTGCAAATTGGCCTAATTTCTCTACTAACCCCAATAAGACCCCAACTATACCCTACAAATCAAAGCACTTATAAACCTCACTAAGGGGTTTTGGGGTTTTGATTATAAAGAGGTCAATGTCTGTTGACTTAGAAATTAGACATGCCAAAACTGTTTATGATAGATTTAGGCAACAGTACTTGCAGGAAAACATGATGAAGAAAATAATAAAGTAAATCGGCCCCCCCCAAAAACACGCAAAAAATTTTATCCGATTATTTTTTTTCCGTAATTACGTATTTATTTTTTTACGTCATTTTAAAAATCTGAAAATACGTAAAAATGAATTTTAAAAATTTTAAAGTCTAAAATTACATTATTAATAAGACTTTGCTTTTTTAAATAATTATTAAAGAATATTATGAATTTTTGATAAATTTCTTGAATAAAAATTGTGAATTTGATTGATATTTACACTATATAACATTATTGTATATACCTTTATCAGTAATATCTAAATCTTTAATCTTGAAAGTAAACCACTTTTAAATACTATTTCTAAGTTTCATTTAAAATCGTATATTTAAATATTCTCGAATAATTAAAAAATAATTAAAATACCTTCGATTTGGATAAATGAATATTAAATAAAAATTGCTTAAGTTATTTAGTGACATTAATTAACAATAAATCAATTCTTCGATATATCCGTAATTTTAACTCAATTTTTTAAAGGTAATATTCCTTAATCAACCTAGAAAGTTTTCAATTTAACCATAAATTATGACTGATTAATTTAAGGAACCAAATCGTCTATTTATTTAAATTAAAAAATTCTTGAAACAATTTTAGTAAAATAATTCATGAATTACATAACTTCACCAATTTTCCGTTGTACAAATCAATTTAATAATTAATTATTTTAAGATAAAGTTATATACTTCATAATTCTATTAATTTCTTTATAGAAATATGTTTCCTTAATGAATCCACATATATTATCAAATAATTAATTGGTTTTTAATATACTCTAAATGTATAATTTAAGCTTTCTTTAGAAAATTAGTCAATTAAGATATTTAGTAGTAATGAATTTAAGTGTAAATATCTATTTAAATTTTATAAATAAGGTTCAAAAAATCTTGTTGAGCTATTGCACCATAGCTCTTGATTAAATTAATATATTCTTAAATCTGTTTGTAGTGAGCGTAAGATTCGATTCATTATTTCCTTTAAACTTTTAGGATTTTGATAGTGATAGAATTTTTTTATATTATTCATCATCAAATCTTTTATAACAAATAAGAAGTAGAATAATAATAATAAGTCAAAGAAGATATTTTTTAATTATTACTAATTTAACTGATATTAATTTTTATAAAATAATTATCAATCCTTTTATATTTATGTTACTAAAATATTAAGCTCGATTCATTTATAAATCTTAAGAACATTATGGAACATAATAAGTCTATTAAAAATTTGAATCATTATCATTTTTAAATTAATAGCTAAAATAAGTCAAATAATCTTCATTGAAGTTTTAAGAATTATTAAATTCCTAAATATTTATTATATTATTATTAACAAATTTACAATTTTATCCATATTATTTTAATGTTAAGTAATTATTAAAATTTAAAAAATAAAAAAAAAATATATTAAATGTAAAATATAAATGTAATTTTAAATTTAAAAGTAAAAATATAAAATAAAATTAATATTCAATATATGATTATACATGGCAAAATATTTTAATAAAAATTGACTTAAAAAAGAAATAAAATTCATTTTTACGTATTTTCAGATATTTAAAATTACGTAAAAAAAATAAATACGTAATTACGGAAAAAAAATAATCGGATAAAATTTTTTGCGTGTTTTTGGGGGGGGGCCAAGTAAATCTATTAATACATTATAATATTTATTGCGAAAGAAACGCAAGAATCGTTAAATTCTGAGCAAGTCAAGAATATTGACTACAATAAGATTTTAATGATGGTGTTGCATAAACCATAAGCTACAGAAGGAAGAAGAAATAGAAACTAATCATTATGAACATTATCAACTTATTTTAAGTTATCCATTTATTTTAGATTATATTAAATTCACTCATAAAAAAAAGAGATTTGTTAATTTTGTATTCTTAGATTCAAGAAGCATAAAACTCATTCCTTAAGAGAGATTCTCCTTGTCAATGACATTGATAAACTAAATTATGTCAGATTAAGATATTTACGACATAATTTTTGATTTCAAAACGGCTTTTAACAACTTAACTTAGTGTGCAGTCGATAGCAATTAAGATCTAAACATATTTCTAATCAAATATTAACTTGAAAAATTCACTAGAGCAATTAACAACGAATTCATTTTATAGGTACTTAAGTTAAAACACATATTAGATGTTTATTAAAAGTTTGAAGGTAGAGTATTTCACATAGTCATAGATTTTATTCATATAAAATATCAAGAAAAATTTACTAAAATTTAATAAGATTGGCTTGTTTATATTCTTGATTAAGAGTGTGTTAATCCCAAAAATTACTAATGGCTAATATATAATTTATTTAGTGTTTAATGAATGATCCCAAAGCTTTTAAAGCGATAGAAGGACTTTCTGCAAGACTTTTGTCATCTAATTATGTGCTTGTAGATCCAAAAACTAAATTGTTTGAGATTATTGCTTCATAAGAAATGAGACAACTATTTAATGTGAGTAGTGATATAGTTTTTTTTGACTTGTACTAAATAATTCTATCCTAATGAAATGTTTAAGTCTCACAATCCTTTGAGATATATAGGTTACTTTCCAAGTTACTTAAAAGAAACACAAAGAGAACAGGCTAACTCAAATTATAGCAAAATGAGGACAGCAAAGATAATTAATATATCAGAAATGATGAATAAATACAAATTATTAAAGTATAAAAAAATCCAAGATAATTTTATCAGTGAATAGAGTGAAGAAAGTAAGAGTTCTTAAAATTACAGGCAAACCCTTAGAGAAAGTTAAATTATGTAAACTATATCAAGATACAGTTCTTCACTCTTTAAATAAAAAATTCCAAGTAGATTAGAAGCCAAAAATAATAATAATAATAATTAACCCACATCTAGAGCTCGAGGCTCTACGGGTGATAAATTAATGTTAAGGGTCTAGCACTTTTGTCACCATAGTGGCGGCTTAATAACTAATAGCTGACTTTGTTCATTCTGGTTTGCCATCTTTTTCTTCGACTGAGTTCTTGAAGTAGTTCTCGTCTATTTGCGAGAATATCCCGCATTCTTTGTATAGGTCTGAAAAATCTTCTTTGACTTGGACCTGGAAGTTTTATGCGAGTATTTCTTTGACTATTATCTAGAATTTTCTTAGAAGTAGG
This sequence comes from Oxytricha trifallax, assembly GCA_000711775.1. Taxonomy (NCBI): domain Eukaryota; phylum Ciliophora; class Spirotrichea; order Sporadotrichida; family Oxytrichidae; genus Oxytricha; species Oxytricha trifallax. The sequence goes on along the minus strand of ARYC01011752.1, from coordinate 11,585 downwards.
GGTATAACCTAGTTGTTTTCTTTGTTAAAGTCTCTGAAAAGGCATGAAAAGATCTTGACTATACATGCTTTAGTATTAAGTGTCTCTGTTTTCAGCTTTTTTCTGACTTTGGATTTCTTATTGACACTGAACTAGTGTCCATTTTTGGAGGTATTTGAAAATAGTTGGTTTATAGTGTGTAGAAAGAGTTAGGCTATTTCACCTTTACAGTAAGTAAAGGATGCCTTTGGGACATAAGATTTTGTCTGTTTTATTTTGGAGTATGGTTGGAACCAATTTCTCAAATCCGAAATGTCTTCTTCTTCTCTTCTTTGAATGAAGATTATTAGTCCTGCAAGTCCTGGTTCTAGGGGGCCTGGAGAATGTTTGTAAACCCAAGGTATCTTGGGAAAGTTTATTGCAATGTCGCGGACTGTGTCTTCATTGACCATAGGTTTGTTCATATCATATTTATCATAGAAGTCTATGGGTAGTGTGAGGTCTAGAAGTTTTTTCATATTATTTGCTTCAAGTTCAGTTAGGTCCACGTCATTAACTTCTTACATTTTAATTTTTAATATTTAGTACTAATGTTTTAATATTTGAATTGTAATGACGTATTATCTTAAATGAGTGATTCCTTAGCTATTTCTAATTCTCTTTGGTACTAGATATCCGGAGTGACTCCTTATTTGAAGGTCAACTGCTAGATAGGGGTAGGTGCTATAAGGTCAGGTTATGGAGGAGGGGGTCTAAGATTTGCTGAACTTGGGTCTCATCTAACTCCTGAAAGAGTCGCAGGATGTTTCCTGAGACGTATTTTGGCTCTTCAATCGTTCCTCTGATGTTTAGAACAGTTGCTGTGTCAAGTATTGTTCGAAGTGCTATCTTGTGGTCAATTTTTTCTGATGGTAGAGTCACTAGTGGAAAAGGCTATGACCAAGATGGAGGAAGCAAGGTGTAATAAGAACTTTCTAAGTTTATTTAGTTTGTTCAAATATAGTTAGAGGGTGTTGGTATGGCCAGATGTAATTTTGAAGGCAATATCTTAAAGGCTTATAGTTGTTTAAAAGTTTAGATATATCCATTCACCCACCTGCTGGTTAAGGTCGGGGAAGATCTTGATAGCTCTTGTGGTGAGCTATATGATGGCTTTGAGTGTATTGTATGTGAATTGTGATAAACCAGAGACATGCAATACAATACTACAACGACACTTATGAGTTGCTTGATGGCATGAGCCTACAACGTCTGAGTTAGTAGACGGTGGACTTTTGACTCGCTGAGGAGTCCCCGGAAAATATTTTGCATGTTCCGAGATAGTAGTAAATTAAGTTAATTTTTAATTTAAAACTTAAGCCAAAAATATAAATAAATTATATAATTTGTTTTTTATTTATAAAAAATATAAAGAGATACTAATTAATGAATTCTTTATTGTTAATGAAGACTTAACTCAAATAAAAAACGATTAATTGACTTCAAATAATTATAAATATACTTATATAAACCCAAAAATACTCCTCCATCATTCAGAAAAAAATCCAAATACTTTTAGTCCCAAAAAGATAACAGCAAAGTGTTTCTATTTTCCTAATGAAGTCTAGGAAAAGATCAGAAAATATCTATCAATTTAAGATAATTTAACACGAATTATTTAAAGAAAGACAGCTTTATATTTACGATTGCAACATCAGAGCAGGATGGCTTTGATACAAAAGTATAATCTCACTACTAATTTATTTGTATTATTAATGATGAAATAGTTGATGTTTTGGTAAAATGAGATATTTCTATACTGTTTAGTAAGCTTAATGTTTAATGACACTATATAAGTATTTTGATTTTCATCTCTAAGTACTTAATTACATTTAAATCTTAAAACAAAACTGAGAAAGTTAAGCAAGAGAATTAACTAAGAAAATATATAAGTAGTGATTTAGATTTATAAAAGAAGTTGCCATTAAAATGCCATTAATAACAAAGAATATTCATAAATTATTGGATAATTATTTCTAGTTTAATAAAATCTTGATAATCTTAGAGTTTCTCTACACGAATCTAGCAAAAATATTAATTTCATTTTGCCCATTTAGAAAACATCAATTGAACTAAATAATCTATTCTAGTATGTTCCATTTTTCATGATGACTATAAAGATAGATGAATTTTACAGACTACTTTAAGCTTTTATAATAAAAGTATCATAATATTTATTTATGTTTCATTGCCAATGTTAGCTTCTGCAGCTATAGGCATTTAATATTTTTTAAAGCCATTTATATATTAAAAACCCCAAAACCCTTTCAGTAGTTTGATTGAGTTTTTGATTGATAAAAGTAGACTATTAGTGCATACTTTATTAGGGTTTTAATAGGGTTTATGTAGGGGTTTAATGTTTAAATATTAGTAATTTAAGTGAGTATAACAAGCGAGTTTTTATAAATATTTCACACAAACATAAGCTTAGAGTCATGTGGCAGTTCTCTGAATTTTATCTTTCTAAGTTGATGTTTGATCGTTTCTATTGTTTGTTAATTCTCTTAGCTTGGCTTGATAATAGTTGAGTATGCAAGTTCTCTGAGACCTCCATTTATTTTATTTTTATCGAGATATTGTTTGATTCTCTGCTTAGAATCTCTCTCACCCCTGCAGCTAAAGTAATCGTTTCTTGGCATGTCGCTCTCTATTATTATTACTGCTAGAGCCCAGATATCCCATTAAGTGTCTCCATCTCTTCAATCTTCTCTCTCTGGGAAATATCCAGGAGTGCCGTATACATTTCCTTATGCAGAGGCTTGCAATCTTTGAGCTCTGTTGAAGACAATTATATAAACTCTAAGAGGCTGAAAGTTCATCATTATGTTCTCTGGCTTTAACTCTCTTTGAACATAACCTCGCTTGTGAAGCTCTTCAATCCCTTCAACTATCTGCTATACTATCTAGCTAATTTATCTTTGATATCTATTGTCAGATAAGTATTCTCTGTAAGTCATTTCAAGTAAAGGAAGCCTGAAGGCTACATGATCTTTACCAAGTAAAATAGCATCAAGCTAGATGATATGCCTGCACTCATTTAACTTTGCCTTTTAAAGAGCATAATACTCATTAGCAAATTCCATTTGGAACTTGTGATCAGCAAGGAAGTAATTGAAAGGATATATCTTGTAAGCATATTAGTCATCTGTAATGACTCTCTTCTCTATTTTTTCTTCAAGAGTGAGGTAGCTTTCTAGGCAAGAATCTAAGTCAATAATTTTTAATATGGGAATCTTCATTGCCTCTATTTTAACCATGATTTTATTGATCTCAGTGACTGGAAAGTTCTTGACTGCTCTCTTCATTTTTACTTACTTCTAGACTTCAACTCTAAGAGACTCCACTGGGTTTCTTGATCTTCTCTTTTAGAGAAATCTATTCCCTGTAGGTTCATGAATAAAGACAAAACTTTAATTGTGCTTTTTCTTTAAGTGTACTTTAAGGTCTCTAGTATGAAAATATGGCTTCTCACAGAACTCACTGACATACTTTCCATCTTTCTTTTAATGCTTGAGATATAACCTTGGCATATCGTTGTGTATATCTCTCAAGTGTCTCTTATAAGTTGACTTGTAAGGGAAAACTTTATTGCATTCTTTGCATTAATAGTCAACTTTGGCTGTTATTTATTAATGTTCTATGGCGGGTTGTTTAACCTCCTCCTCAATATGCACAGCTTCTTTAATAACCTCCTACTTAACTTATATTTAAATCTCAAAGCTAGACTGGTCAAAGTTGTCATAAGTAGGCTCCCACTGAGTACAAGCGTCTCTGGTCTCTACTTTTCTTGGTTGCTGGAATGATAACTTTTATTGACTTGATCCAAGTAATGACGCTCTTCTCAAAAAGTTATCGCTCATTTTAGTTTTCTGATATATTTTATTATAATAATGATAAAATCTACCGAGATAAACTATTATAGTAGAGTATAAGACACTTTGGTAGTTTCTTTGCTGAGAGGTAAGAATATAAACTAACATAAAAGACTCTAAGTTGACATATTTTATGAGAATTTTATTCGTTTTAGTAAATTAATATACTCCTAATGAAGTTTTGTTTCTCTAGGAGGTCTTAATTTGGAGGTAAAGTTATTAAACATTTTTTAATTAAATATGCTCCTAATTAAGTATTAACCTTAAAATTTAGCTCCTAATAAAGTTTGAACTTAATTTGAAGGACCTCCTAAAATAATTAAACATTATTAGGAGCAATTTAATGGAGATAGTTTGATAAAAATGGAAATCAATCTGTGAAACTTGGACCAAGTTTTTCAATGCTTCTCCGTATATCTTTTCAAGGTTGACCTCCAGTAGGTCCTCCCTATTTAGTAGTAAGATTTTAATAAACTTAGAATGGATATCCATAATTTTAAAATTTTATTAACATTTCTAGAAAGAGGAAGCAAGATGAAGTCTATGAATGATGCAATTCAGAGAATTTAATCTCAAGATTTAATAGGAAAATTTCGAAGTAAAGAGGACCTTTATAGATATTTGGTATAGCAAGGTAAGTTTTCATGTATAATCAATACAATTGTTATAGTTGGACTCTTCTTGCCAACTTAGGAGGGGACTAAAATCTCGTTCTTAAAAGCCTTACTAAGTGAAGAGAAAAAAGCTTTTAAGTCTATTAAATTAGGATGATAGAGATACCTAACTTCCCTGAAATATCAGTAAAAAATCTTTATGATGATGCTATGAGTGATCCAGATGTTGCTCTCTACCTTCCATCAAAGCTGCAACTCTCTAATAAGTTGCCAGAGAGAAACTTCTTCTTTGGTGTTCTTGCAACTCTGAAACCTGAGTACTTAAATGAAGTTATTTAAGAGCTCACAAGAAACGATTTAGCATCTCTCCTGAAGAAAAAGAGAAGCAAGGTATTAAAATAAGTGATACCTGGCTGTAGGAACTCCAAAAGCATCCTTTCATCTCAAGTAAGCTTAGTCTTCTAACTTTATTGAAAAACCTGGTACTGCTACTTACTTGATGAAAGAGCGAAGCAAATTAAAGAGAGAGAGAGAGTCTCAAGTAAAGCATGAATTGAGTAAGAGACTCTTCAAAGATTTCTAAAAGCCAGACGAGATGAACGTAGATGCAGGGGCTAGCACTAAGAAAAGAAACATGGGCCCAAGCAAGCCTTAAGAGGAAGAAAAAAAAGAGAAGCCAAATCCCTTTACGGGCATATTTAATATGTGAAATTATTCATTCGTTTAAATCTAATACTTATTTATAAACACAAAATCTCCCTTCTCTTGAGCATAGTTTAGCTTTATCATCACTGACTCTTTTAGCAGCACTCTTAATAAAATCGACTGTATCTATCTTTAAATCATGCATCAGATGGTAGAGCAGCAATTTCTTATAATGATCTTTCAATTACACCAAATATAATTCAATTCCATTGAACTAAGAGCTGTAAGAAACATTAAATACAGGTGTTATATTTAGACTTTCAAATTCCTTCCTTGAGTCTTTAGTTTTATGAACTGACAAATTATCAACGAATAGAATAATCTCTTAGTCAGCGTACTTATCTCTGAGTTATTCCAAGAACTTAATATATTATTCAGTCTTTATAGAACGAGGGTGACTAACATAAGTCTCGAGGCCTCTATCTTCACTTATTCCACCAAGAATAGCATGAGTTTACACCTAAGCCTTTAGTCATAAACTTCTATATTACTATACCTCTTGTACCAAGACCTTGATATAAAGGTATTGAATGTAAATACTGCCTCTTCATTAGCGTGTATGAACTTTATATTATGCTCTTAAGACCTTTGCATTTAATCAAATATATAGTTTAAATTATCCTTATAAAATGGAACATTAAAGTCAATCACTCTCTTTAAGCGATTGACTGTCTTGTAAGATATTCCGTTCTTTTTATATATGTTAGCTATCGATTAAGCAGAGATATAGAGATATGAAGCTCAGGAAAAGGAAATTGGCGATGAAACATCACAGCTCTCTAGGCCAGAGAGAAGTGAGCCCAGTATTTAAGAGTCTTATCATTAATAAGATATTCAATATGATGCTGCTAATTTTTAAGGGTCTCTTAGGCTTAGAATTAAGATGCTATTTCTTTAAATTCAATGCTAATAGACAATGAGACATTACAGTAGCAGGAGATTTATGGAGCAGTCTTGCAATAGATGTGTAATTTAGAATAGGTCTGAGTTGGTCATTATATTCATCACATCCATATCGCAACTTAAACAATAAATCTATATACTCACTGTCATAAACTGACCCCAAACCTCGCATATAACCACTTAAAATACTAATATTTAAACATTAAACCCCTACATAAACCCTATTAAAACCCTAATAAAGTATGCACTAATAGTCTACTTTTATCAATCAAAAACTCAATCAAACTACTGAAAGGGTTTTGGGGTTTTGATTGTCATACCTCTATTCCTATTCTTCCAAAGGATTTGCTTGAAATCACAGCTGAACCTGCTTTATTTTTCGTGGGCATCCTTAGAGACTAGGAATCAGATATTGAGTGGGATAAAAACACTAATCAGTTCTTGCTTGTAAATATTAAGATAGATACATATACTGTGGAAATTACATAGAGTGAATTTAAGTACTCTAAACCCCACTTTAATGGACATAAAACATAAAAAGGCAGTAGTTAGAAAAGTTAGATAAAAACTTTTTTAAATTATTCATTCAAATAATACTTTAACAAAGAGATCTATACTAACTTGATAATTAAACTATGAAACAAACTCTGTAAAGAGTTTATGAGTTTGTAAAGTATAGTATTTGAATCTTGGCAATAAATAAACTTTCACTTGACTTACTTTGAGGAAAACTAAAATTAGCAGACCTAGACGAAATAAAAAGTTTAAAAATAGTCAATCTTCAGAAGCTGATTTACCATTTGATGAAATACTGCTTGATGTTCTAATATTAATCAGATGATAAATACTGTTTAATTTCACAACGATATTTAAATATGTAATTTATCACCTTTTCATTAAAAATTGTATTTTTATATATTAATGTACACAATAATTTGAGATTGAATTTGTTTAAAATAACAATTATTTCTGTTTGAGATTCACTTATCGAAAGACTTAACTGAGATCAATTGAGTTTCTTCTGTTTCAGTAAACTCCTACTGAAGAGAATAATTTTATTATGTTTGCTACAGCGATTGGATGAAAAAAGCTTTCGTTGGCTTTAAACTCAATGGATTAAATCAGATAATTTATGGGGGCAAAATTTAGCTAAAATCTACAATATTTTTTTGAATTTACAATTAAAAATATTTCATTTCTTCATTTAAAACATATTTATATTATGTATTTCTACTCTTTCATTTATACATGAATGGATGTAGTTAGCCATTAGAAAATATATAATATAAGTGTAGTTGATCTCATTCACGATTTAACTAGAACTGTGTAATATATTTTTGTCTGCCCCATCTGGATATACAATCAAAAGCTTTATCAAAGGCATCATCGAAGTCTAGTTAATTAGCAAGTGGAACAATCTTTGTCTATTTTCTGAATTATCTTCGTTCAAGAGTGCACTTTAGATTAGTATCTATTTTCATAGGGTTCTGAGAGTTAAATCATTAATTCTTTAAAGCAGTTGCTGTTAAATAATAAATTTTAAGTTCAATTTTCTTCTTTGTTGTAACTTGCGTAGTTGTCTGGGCTTTTGTCTGTTCCGTCTAATTAACATATTCATCAGCTAATTTAAGATAGCTCGCTGCTTCCTCTTTTTTGAATTCTAGTTTGTAAGGGTAATCTCCTCCATTAATTATCCAAGTATCCCAATAAACTGATTTAATTATGGTATCAGCATCTTTTTCAGCAAAAAGGCTTGAAAAATTGATTAAAGTAAAGTCTAACATCAAGATATTTAAATTTGGCGATAAAGCAAGACAAGAATAAATGTATGCTGTCTGTTGCGTTATTTTATTTTAATACTATTCAAGGTAGTCCATAAATATAATTACCATCTTCAAATGGAAGTTATGAATAGAAGGAATCAGGGTAATTACACATTGTTGGATTAAAACTAGAATCTTGACTATCATTTCCAAAACTATTAATATCATCCCGTACATTGAGGTTGCCAAGATAGTTCTCAATTTGGCAAATCTGGAGACAATTCTTGAAATACCTTTTTTTCAATAAATACAGCAATACCCTCATTTATCCAAAGATTATGCCAATTTCTTTTAGTCACTAAGTTGTTTGACCAAAAATGAGAGAATTCATGAGCAGCAACAAAAACTTAAGATTTATCTTTCTGCATTATTGATGGTGAAACAAAAGTTAGAAGAGGATTTTCCATTCCACCAACTGGGAAACTTGGGGGGTTAAATCAATACAGTATATTTACCCCATAGACAAGGTGCTGGTGTCATATATCTCTCAGTTTTATTGAGGATACTTTCAAGTCTAGAAAATACTTCGGCATAATAATTAACAACATTTGGTTCACTGATTACATTTGTTCTTTAACCGTCAGATTACTGGTCAGATTTCCTACAGCGAGAGCTAATAGATAAGGTGGAATAAAATTGTAAGTTTGGAAATGATATGTCATATATCCTGGAGTATTACTTTCTTGTGTATCATAAGGAGCGCTCATGTTAGCACTAGATATATCTTTGACACTAACAGCTCCTGCGTAAGTTTTCTCCACTGAAGGACTAATAAAATAAATATACTATGTTGAAGTGTTAAAAGTGATCTGCTATGAATTGCAGTGCATTTTGAGTACAAATAAGGAAGAGCCTTGCTAGCAGTTTGCTCAGGTTAAAGCCAGTAGATAGATACACTGTCATTTTCTGTTGTTTATTTAATTTGAACATAGAATTTAGAACCTTTGAATAATTTGTCTGTCATGTAAAAGAATAATCCATTATATATTAATATAGAGTATTATTGGTTTTGATTTTGATATCAGCAAAGATAAATTAATTGGATTCAAAGAATCCAGGTTTTTATGGATCGCTTGGGTTAGGAATTTGATAAGTGTATCTACTTATATCGAGGCATTATAATTCTAATACTATCTCTGATACATCCTGAATAGCATCAAAGAAGATAGCTGTAATACCTCAATTTGATACTTATCAAAGCTAGCAGCTGTGATCAACTCAAAATATTTAATCCTAGCTACTTCTATATTAGAGTAGAAGCCGTTATCAACTGATGATTTTTTGTATTGATAGTATGTTGAAGAGTTGGAAAATGTTCCGGATGAAGAATACCTCTGATGAATAAGGAAATCAATTATTAATATCCTTTCATTTATAAAACTTTAGTTATTGAATTATTAAGAAATATCCACTTTGTTATTAAGCAAATATTCAAAAATTATAAATCAATCAATGGCATATTACAAACGAAGGAATTAATTATCAGAAGTTAGCATTATCAAATTCTTAAATAATGGTGTTCATATAGTTTTTGAAACTTGTGTTTGCTCTGAAAAAAAATTATATTTTAAAATTATTCTTTGAGTCAATATTGCAGAGTAAGTAACAGTTTGCTGCAATATCCTCAAATTGATTTATATTACTTGTAATGTCCTCTGCAAAATGAAAATCTTGATCTGATTGGATCTCAAAGAAAGTCACTCCAATGATGTTCAAAGTTTTGGTTTCCTCTAACTAATTTGACAACTTTAAATTTTCATCTGACTAAGGGAAAGCTTCCTCATATATACTTTGAATAAGATATTATACTTTTCGTTGATAATCTTTCTGTTCAAATAGACAATAGAAACCAGGAAGAGTTATGAACAACTTAGAATAACGCCAGTGTTCAACGTACCTTACAGTCCATAGTTTAATGGAATTGAGTTTTACTGGGTATATTAAAAGGTCATTACAAGAAACTGCTGCTATACCACTTAATGCATGACCTACCTATCGATACAGTAGACTTTATTAAAAGTTCAGCAAAGAGAGTAGATAATTAATTGGCTTAAAATGAGTTAAAGAAGGGAGAGTGAATGCATGCAAACAAATAAGTTTTATAGTTAAGTTAATGAATAAAAAAATCACATTTAAAATTCTTTCGTAGGAGCTAGCTTGTCTTTCTTTTCTTCCTCTGTTACTTCCCTCCTCCTAAGTTTCTTCTCTTATTGTCATCTCTAGCATCTATGATCATGATTTTGGAGGCTAAATATTTGAATAAAGTCTCTTACTAACTTCATACTTTGTCTGCGACTTTCGCTCTTTGTGAAGCTTGCTCTATTCCTTCATCAAGAAAATGCTAGTTCCTGATTCTTTCAAAGAGTTAAGCTATAAAGCTTACTTGAAATATAAGGGGTCTTCTGCAGTTCTGAGAGTTAGCTCTCACTTATCTTGATTCCTTGTTTGTCCTTATCTTCTGAAGATATGCTGTACCTTTTCTTATGAGATTCTTGAATAATTTCTTTCAAGTAATCACCTTTAATTGTTGCAAGTATGCGAAAGAAATAGTTTCTTTCAGGTAGTTTATTTGACAGCTACTTCTAAGTAGGCAGGTACTGCGAAACCTCTGGGCTCATTCATAGCATCATCATATAAGTTAGTCACAGAGATTTCTGGATAGTTTGGAATCTCTGCAAACTTCACATCTTAAGTTTTCAAAACTCATTTCATACATAACTATTATAAGCATAATTATCAACGATTCTTCGTTAAGTCTTAGAATGTTATAAAACCATTAAAGGATTTCCAATATTCGCATAAAATTTACAAATGATAAATCAACTTTTTTAGAGATCTAACACTATTAATATACCAATCCTAATTCTTTATTTTTCTAATTCCAGACACAACAATAGTTCATATTTAATATTTTCTTTTAATGATAAATATTTAAATTTTGAAAAGTATGACTTATATTTTATTCTTAAATTTCATTTTATAAATTATAAGATTAAAGGTCATTTTTATATTTAAAAATGCGATTGTTTAAAATTTTATGTTATTTATGAATATAAGGAATAATATTCATAAGAATATTCTAAAATATTAATTAATATTGTTTTTCATAATCAGTATTGTTTGCTGCCCAAGCACAAGAGTCAAAGTAGAGAAGGCACTAATGAAGAAGTACGATGATAGGAGGAGAGCTTGAAAGAGAGGAGCTAGAGAGTGCGAACTATGGTCAGAAAAGCAGATAAGATACTCAAAGGAAATCAACGAAGAGTGGCAACACTTCGATTTGATCCCAGGATGCCATATCTATGAGGAGACTATGGAGATGTGCCTAAAGCAAGTGGAAGAAGTTCAATTCACCCATAGCAAACAGAAATGCCTAATCTTACCACCAATAGTCATAAATGACAATGGATTGAGAGGAGCAGAAAGATGGATAGGTTCTACTAACTGGAGACTGGATCAACATGTAAAGAAACTACCTCATGTTCAATCTAGAAGTGGGCTACATCAAAATGGAGATTGGCAAATCTGGTTTAGCAATTATGGAAGAGGAGGCAGAGAAAAACACAGAAAAGAGAAGCTCATTAATATGGAAGCAGTGGATAAGGAGATGGGGGTAGAAGCAAACAATTCTACAAACCTTGAAGACAGAT
>ARYC01011751.1:0-19242 GCA_000711775.1 Oxytricha trifallax | reverse complement strand
TTGAAAGCTTAAGATGTAAAGTTTGCAGAGATTCCAAACTATCCAGAGATTTCAGTGACAAACTTATATGATGATGCTATGAACGACCCAGAGGTTTCGCAGTTCCTGCCTACTAAGAAGCAGTTGTCAAATAACTACCTGAAAGAAACTATTTCTTTGGCATACTTGCAACAATCAAAGGTGATTACTTGAAAGAAATGATTCAAGAATCTCATAAGAAAAGGTACAGCATCTCTTCGGAAGATAAGGACAAACAAGGGATCAAGTTAAGTGAGAGCTGGCTATCAGAGCTGCAAAAGCACCCTTATATTTCAAGTAAGATTTGTAGAAAAATCTGGAACTGGCATCTTCTTGATGAAGGAATAGAGCAAGCTTCACAGAGAGCGAAAGTCGCAGACAAAGTATGAAGTTAGCAAGAGTCTTTATTCAAATATTTAGCCTCAAGAGTCAATGAACATTGATGCCGGAGCTGGCAGCAAGAGAAGAAACTTAGGAGGAGGAAAGCAAGAAGTAGAAGAACAGAAAGAGAAGCAAGCTCCCTCTAAAGAATTTTAAATGTGACTTATATATTCATTAACTTAAACAAAACTTATTTATATACATTCACTCTCCCTTCTTTAGCACAGTTTTATGCCAACTAATTATCTACTCTCTTAACTGAACTTTTAATAAAGTCTACGGTATCGATAGGTAGGTCATGCATCAAGTGGTATAGCAGCAGTTTCTTGTAATGACCTTTAATATACCCCAGTAGAACTCAATTCCATTAAACTATGGACTGTAAGGTACGTTGAACACTAGCGTTATTCTAAGTTGCTCATAACTCTTCCTTGATTCTGTAGTCTTATGAACAGAAAGATTATCAACGAATAGTATAATCTCTTATTCAGGGTACTTCTCTCTCAGCTCCTCTAAAGAACTTAATATACTGCTCTGTCTAAATAGAGCGAGGATGAATAAGATAAGTTTCTAAACCAGCATCCTCGCTAATACCTCCGATAATTGCCATTGTTTATGCCTTGACTTTCTAGTCATATACTTCTATGTTGCTATGCCTCTTATACCAAGACTTCTAGATGAAAGTGTTGAATGTAAAAACAGCCTCGTCAGCATGAATAAACTTAATATTATTCTAGGCTCTCTGCATTTAATTATAAATATAATTTAAGTTGTTGTTGTAAAATGGCAGAGTGAAATCTATTATTCTCTTGATACGATTTACACCTTTGTAAGAGATACTTTTTCGTTTATAAATGTTTGCAACAGATTATGCAGAGATCTTCAACTCAGGGATCTGGCGGTGAAACATAATAGCTCGTTAGTCGAGAGAGAAGTGAGCCCAATACTTCAAAGTTTTTTCATTAATAAGATAGTCAATATGCTTCTATAGAAACTTTGACTTCCTCTTAGGTATAGAATTCAGCTATTATTGCTTTAATTACACAGCTTTCAAGCAGTGAGAGCGAACTGTTGATGGACTACGCTTTAAGAACAGTGCAATAGACTTATAGTTCAGTACTGGTTTGACTTATTCACTATACATATCACATCCATATCTCAGTTTAAACACTAAATCTATATACTCTTCATCATAAATAGACCCCAAAAGCTTGCTATTTTTGTCTCGCATTTAATTAATAACCCCAACCCCTAACAAATTCCCTACAAATCAAAGCACTTATAAACCTCATTAAGGGGTTTTGGGGTTTGCATACTTGAAATTACAATGACTCCAACTTTTCCAAGCTCGATTTGATAGAGTTTTTCAAGCTGGCTTTATAAGAGAGGTACTTTCCTAGTCAAATCTTCGCACTTTGTTTATGAGTACATGTATTCCTTTGAAATATCACAAAGATTATTTACAGTTTACTCTATGAACCTTTTCTGCTCCTTTAGATACACTGCAATCAATCTCAATCCACTTTTCTTGCTCCTCTTAAATAAACTGCAGGAAATGATAAACTGGAAAATCTGAACTAATCAACTCCTCGATTTCTGGGGTTGAGAGCTGAATTTCATTGATTTCCAAGAATTAAGGTGGGTTCATGTCGAAGAGGATCTTGTTTTCATGGTGAGAGGCCATCAACTTCTCATACAAGATGTTTAAATCCTTAACTTTGAGTAACATGGGGTTCAAATGCATATAGTTAAAACCAGGAAATTTAGAGGTGAAGTGCTGCCATAGAAAATTAAATAGCCCCTCTTGAATACCAGGGTTTAATCTTTGCCTCTTGACGATTTTATCAAATTCATGGAGCTCGCTTCTGCGATTAGTTTGTATCTGACTCATTTCGTTGGGGTCCTATGGCTGTTGCTAACTGAGATTTAGAGGAGGCTGTGGGTTCTTTTCCTACAAAGCCAGGGCTGCTTTGACTACTCTTTCCATAAGTGGAACATCATTCGCCACGTCACGATCAATTGCAATAGAAAGGCGGGGCTGGATATCATTTAGTTCCTTGAGGCGAAATACAAAGAATACAGTTGGTTCAGACTTATCATAGTTGATGCATTTGTAGCGATTGACTTCTTTATAGTTTAAGCTTCCATAAGTATTTCTCAAGAAGAATTGGTTATCTTTCCCCCAAATAATAATTTTTACTGTAGCACCATAACACATGTTGCTCAACAGATCATAAGCGTTTTTGTTCTTCATTCTTGCTGTTTGAGCGAAAATGTGAGTAGGTGAGTACTTGGTAAATAAGTTTTATAACTCTTCTTCACAGTTATTGTAGAAAACGAAGTCAATTTTCTGCAGGCGACTCACGATATCTTTATCTGTTTCAAAGATCTTTAAAATCTTGGCATAGAATTCTTAAGCATCCTTAAAACGGACAATGAAGCTCTCAACAGCGATGCAGGTGATGTTCTATCTTAAGGCAATCAAATAAGCAAGTTCTCCATACCTGGCAGTGAAATCAAGAAAAACATCACTGTTGTCAAACCCATTAGCATTGTACTGATCATAAATCTTTTTCAGCTCTTGCTCTTTGATTCCCCTGTTTTCGTAGTGTACTTATCCTCGATGTTTGTAAGGTCTTGATCTGCTCATGCTTCCAAGAGCGTCACCTTCATAGCCAGCAGAATCTGCCTTTGTCTTCTCAATGGAGATGAAATTAAATATCTCGTAAAGAGCATATGAGAACTTGTAAGCAGCTTTGATGGAGCAGAGTTTCCCTTCGGAATTGATAATCTTAAGATCTTTCATAGGTATGTCAGCTGAGTCGGGGTTGTTGAATGTTGAAAGGCCAGTTACGATAACTTCAGCTGATGAGTTGAGAGTGAACTAGTGAGAGGAGTGAGAGTCTCTACTAATTCCAAAACTGAAGCCATGGTTTGCTCGCAATTTTTGATCATGCAAGGAAACAGAGGTAAGTTTGATTACATTCTTTAATTTAAAATAAGATTATAATTTAAGATACGAAACAAATTAAAGATAGACTGGGAATATCTATTAGATTAAAATTACAGTGTATGGGAATTTAGATATAGCTTTTAATTAAAAAGTGTACTTTAATTAGGGAAAGCAGTAAAAGCATATATGAATTGAGATGAATTTTTTTTCAAAACAAAATAAACTACTTATAAAAATACTCAAACTGCGATAGCTCTGTTCTTGTCATTTATCATTTCTTCTAAAATTTATGATGTACAAATCAATTGAACCACTTGCGTCCTTTCTTCAAATCAAAGTAGAATTCATGTTGCAATGCTTGAGCAGGTGTTATTCTCTCTGCGTAATCCTCATTTAAAAGCTGCTTGATCAGATCAAAGAAGTTTCCAGGCTCTGCTTAATAATCACTGGTAGAGGAGGCTGCCTTCCAGAAGTTTGGATTTGCTTGATTTTTAAGTGGAGGTGAATGGCAAGTTCTTATATATCATTTGATAGAAAGTTATTCCGAGTGCATAAGAATCGATTTTTCTGAAATCACGAGCAGGTAAATGAAATTAAGGCAGTCGCTTGAATATTTCAGGAGCTTAGTACCCAAAAGATCCTCCAAAATTAGGGTTGTTGTAATTTCCCAAGTCGCATACCACTGGCATCCAATTTTCATTCATGATAATGTTTGCAGGCTTGATATCAAGATGGTTGACGAGGAGATTATGAGCAGCAGCTATACCTTGAAGAATAAAAAAGGAAATTGTCTAAATCTATCTGAGATTGAACTTTTGAGTTTGGATGAGATTGGCTAGGTTTTCAGAGTAAATATCCATAAGCATTGCTCTCTTGTCAAAGTACTCAATCTGGGTTACAACTTTGATAATGAAGAGCTTTCCTTTTTGTATGGAATTTTGAATCTTATTTATTATGTTGAATTCTGCTTAATACAAATCCTTATTATCTAATGCCTCCTGGGAATTTAATGGCATACTTCTTGTAAGGTATTTTTAAGGATAGAGCTTGTTCTCCTGAAACTGGGTAGCAAGAATAGACATACCCATATCCTCCGCTACCAAGCTTATCAACAATATTGAATCCTTATCGTTGGGCGTCTTACTTTTAGCAATAGTGTAAGTCATTTTTTAGCCAGTCCACTCTTCTCTTATAGTACTCATTATCCTTTTTGAACTGATGTCTCTCCTATGCAAATGATTCAATCAAGCTCACTCCTTCTAAATACAAGCTCTGGTATTATTGGTGCAAAGAATCCCACTTCATGAAGCGCTGCTATGATGTCAAGTTCAATTTGGTAAATACAAAGTCTTCAACTTGGTGACGAATGCAGGCATCTTTAATTTGTAATTCTGTGAAGGGCAACTCATCATCTGAATCTTACTCAATGATTTTGGTAGGGAAGTTGATCTTCGATTTGTTCATGATTACTTGCATGACCTCAAGCTCTTTCTTAGCTTTTAATGCATTGCTTTTTACTTCTTCAGTTTTCTTGCCGAACTGCTCTAAATTCTCAGTCAAGAAGGATCCCCGCAATTTCATGTTTGATTGAGCTTTCACAGAGTAATTAGCTAGATTTTGTCTCTTATAGAGAGATTAAAGCTCAGAAACTTAATCTGGATGGTTCTGCTAAGTTCTCTTTTTTAAAAGCGAGGGCATCTTTTGTGAACACTCTTGACCAAACTAGGAGTGGGTTTTATTTACTGTGGCATTAATGACTGACATCTGTGCTTGAACTCCGTGATTGATAGTGTTGTCCTACTCTTCAATTTATTAGCTCATCCTTTGATCATCGTGGACAGCAGATGAATGTTACTCATTAGAGTGATCATGCCTTATTCTTGAATAGCAGTAAAATGAATGCCCTTAATGAGAACCCTGTAAATAAAGAATGAACTTATCTCCAGTATAGGTAAAGTCTTTCAAGCCAAGTGTTTCGAAACTTATGGCAACATTTTGGTTCCAAATGAGTGTTTCGACTGCTGGTGACTTGTTGATAAGTTCTGTTGTTGCGATCAAAGATTCTCTAGACATCAGGGTGTTGTAAGAGTAGATATGAGTAATGGGCTTCTTATCTAAAGTAACTAGCTCTTTCATCTTTGCGATGTCATTGTGAATGAAATTCACTTTTCTCAACCTCTGGGCTATAGCATTGTTATCTTTGAAAAGCTCCAGGTTTTTATCAAGAACCTACTAAGCAATATTAATCTTTTAATTGACGATCTCAATTCCAGTGCTGTGTACTTTTGACTGTATAGCTACTTGGAATACCACTTGCCCAAAGCTGCTACCAATATCAAGGAATGTGGATTGTTTATTTATCCCTAATTTTTTCAAAAAGCCCTAGAGAATTTTGACCGAGCCAAAGGTGATTTCTCCATGGGTTGTTGAAACTTAGCTACTCTTAACAAGTGGACACTTGACCATTTAAGTGTTTGATCTTAAGCTTCTTTGCATAGCATTAGGATGATCTGGAATGCTTTTAAACTACTCATGGAATAAAATGTTGGAATAAAGATTGCTTTTCTGTTTCAACTCAGTCAGAATCTGCTAAAGAGTGATTTTTATAGCTTACTGAGTCTTTGATTACTCTTCATCCATTAACTTCGATTCAGTTATGTGACCATCTTAATACTACACTGATTGGTTTCTATTGACAACTTGAATTTGATTATCATCAAATTAGTTTAGAGGACCTTCAAATGCTTAGTTTTCTGCTTGGTTCATTTGAGAATCATCATTAACTTGGACAGGCTCTTTGATGGATTCTTGTCTAATACTACCATTGATGAATAATCTTTTGACAGAAATTCTGGGCACTTGATCGCAGAACTCTAAGTTGATCGATTTGGATTTGAGTTGGGTCTGCTGGTTAATTTATACTTTCTGAACTTAAAGAGTTGGAGGACAGTAGTATACCTTGTAGCACTTATCTTTAAGCTTTTCTTGTACAACTTGCAAAGCTTGCATTACGATAGGTTCACACTCTTTCCTTATCTAAGTCGAAACATCGTTTATCTGCTTAAGGAAGTCATCAACAATTATTGGAGAAGCTTAAGAAATTGAGGAAAATCTGAGAGAGTTAGATTTTGCCAATTGTGATTCGTGTTTCTCATCAAGTGAAGCTCTTCCATTTAGTTGGCATCGACTGAGTTCTATTAGAGCTGCCTATGTATTCCCTCTTCGATCAATTGTTCTTGAATCACTTCAACAGCATGCTCAACAGCTCCAGGCATCTGCAAATTGGCATCAATCATCATTTGCTAATTTCCAGCATCAATCTCCAATTCATTTCCCTTCACTTCTTCTTCAGCAATGACTTAGTTTTACTACTGCTGAATTTCAGGAATCAACTCTGGAAAGTGTTGCTTGAGCATTTCCAATACCATGGGTGTAGGTTCTTTTAAACACTTTCCTTTAATGTGCTTTCTAAGACTGTCTTTCGAAGCGAATGGCTTTAAACAATCCTTGCAGAGAAAATGATTCTTCTTGTACTTCTCAATCAAGTCATTGATTTTCTTCTCACTGTATGCTTCTCAGTGAAAGCTACTCATGTGTTTGTAAAGGGACTGAGAAAAGATGAAATCTGCTCCACAATTAGGGAAATAGCAAACAAATGGCTTATTAGGTTTTGGTTCAAGTTCTACAATTTACATATTGTAAAATTAAGTTAGAATTATAAATTGAAATTATCCAAATTCAAATAACTTACAGTTAATTAAGCAATGCAATGGTAATCTTGTTGAAAGTTGTAGCTTAGTTTAGGAACATGGACTCATCACTACTTTGAATCGTTTCGATCTGTATTCATTGAGGATGAAGTCTTGTCAATATAAGTTATACTTACTAAGATTTGGAATCAGCATATCATCAAGTTGTATGGTTCTACCTTAGGTTGCATAGTTCCAAGTGAAGATACCCTGAAGATACCTACATTTAGAACTTTCAACTTTTAGTAATTCATCAATATTTTTTATCATCTATTATAACTAATGAACTGTTTTATTATGTTACATGAGAGATAGCTGCAAGTAATGGTAAGTTGTTTATATAGGAGAGTTTCAACCCATCGCAATCATCATTTTCTCCCTAAAGTTTAAGAGTGATTAATACTTATCGCTTTCGCAAATTTAATACTAAGCAATCAAATTAATTAAGAAGTAGCACTCTATTAATTACTATTAAATATGGAAAGTGCAAGCACTGCCAAGAAAGTCTATTGCTACTGCCTCCACTGCAGCTCTATCAATCCGAAGAGAATTACCTGGAGCAACTATGCGAGACACATCCAGAACTTTCATAGTGAGCGCTACCAACAACTCAAATGAATTAATGGCAAGCGCTAAGATAAGGAATCCAAGATTTTTGTTGATTACGTACTTGAAGAAGATGTAGAGTGTGTTGATGTTGATTCTCAATTATACAAGCTCAGAGGTGAAGTTGACTTGAGCAAATACAAAAGCTTCCTCAAAGATGGTATTGGTACAGGAGAGCCCTCTAAATCAAAGAAAATTGTTTCGTCCAACCAAATCAAAGCATAGTCAAAGTTTGAAATCAGTAGAAGTAAGATCAAACCCAAACTCTGGATATACATGAAGTAAAAAGCAATTCAAAAGTCTAGGATTTCATACAAGTCAAGTAAGTTGTACTTTCCTTAAATTATTATTGCATATTCTAACTTTAATATTTATTTTTTTGTTAATATTTATTTTTTATTTATTTTCTTCGCCTGACAATCTTTTAAATAATTGTCAGGCCCCCATTTTTTTTAATGGTTTTAAGTATAATCAGTACCAATGATTTTAATTTATTCTTTGATTTTTAATATAATTGCTTTTCTTATTATTGTATTTTTTACAATTAGTTTCCTTTTTAGTATTGTTAATTCCTTTTGGTTTTAGAATAAAGTCCAAATGGCTTTTATAGGGTGCCTATTTGAATATCTCATATGATATTGATGGACCCTTTATATTTAATAGGGATAATTAGAACAATGTTCTAAATCCTTTTCTATATCTCTTAATTACTTTTGGAACATAATATCTAAAATTACCTCGCCTGACAGTTATTTAAAAGATTGTCAGGCCTGACAATTATTTTAAAGGTTGTCAGGCCAGATCAATAATTTACAGACTTATAGACTTCTTAACAACAGCATCTTGACATATTTCTTAGAATTCACAATTCCTGATTGAAAAAATTTTAATTTTCAACAAAGTTCAACTAGCTTCAACAAAAGGCATTGGTAAGTATAAGAATCTGAACAAGAAAGACTTTATTTAACTTGACTTTTATGAATTTAAGCGCAAGGCATACGTTTAAAAACTTCGCGATAGCCTTGCCACCTTACATGCCAGGTGTGAGGATCTAAAAATAGAAAACAAACGATTAAGATAAACTAAAACAAAGTAATAGAAATAATAGAAAGGTAAGTTATTTGATAGGGTAGCTCCTAATTATAAAAGAAATAGTAATTAACTAAATACTTTAGGTAGGTAATAACCTATCTAAAAAGCGAAAAGTCACAAGTTATAGGCTAAGAGAAAGTTGAAGAGATTTGTAGCTGAGAGGGATCAGAGTGAGGAGAGCGATAACTAAAGCGACTTTATCTATACAAGTATACCTAAAAGATCAATTTAAGAAGACTCAGTCGATTCAGAAAGCTAAAGTATGAGTTCACAAATTAATATGGAAAATCAGTAAATGCATTCCTAAGCAGAATCTAATAACACCAGTGAAGATGAAGATGAAGTCGACTTTGGCATTCATTCAGAAGTTGATTGCGTGATAACATCACAGAAGATACAATCAGCAAAGAATAGCAAACAAGACCATGGATCGCAATCAGTAAAGTCAAATTCTGAACCTTGGATTGATAATGCAAAAGTTTTAAATTTAAGACTAAACTCTGAGTCAAACTTGATTAATGTTGTTGTACTTTCAGTATTACAACTAAATGAACCAAATCATAAAACAGGGTATCTTATCATTTAAAGACGATGAAGACGAGACTCTTGCAAAGTTCTTGAACTTCTTGGGGTTTGAAAATATCTAGATAATGTATGTGCAAACAACCAAAGAGATAGTCTTCCAAATGAATGATATATAAAACGATTAATCTTACAGTTGGTTGAAGCTTTATTAAGGGCAGCACGCTAAGAATAGAGCAAATCACGAATTCAACTTATTAAAAGACCATAAAGACGCCAAGTTCATTCTGCCTTGCCAAAATCTTTTCTTTGACAGTGATGAAAGTTTATTCATTTAAAGCTTCAGAATAAACTAGAAATTCTACCCTCTTGGGAAATTCCTGATGAATGCAGCAAAGCTCAAGCATGTTTACAGACTAAGAATAGCTATAGGAGTATGTATTGCAAATCTTGAACTAATGTAGCGAGGCATATTCGCTCCTCATCAAAATATCATGAGATATCTAGCTGGGCCATCTTCCTTCAATATGAAAGTGTTGATTGCTGGATTAGATTATGCTTTCAAAAAGGATCGCCTCTTCAAACCTTGGAGTGCCTTTAGTGTAGTTTCCAATGAAGTGCAGCAAGCAGCCAGAGATGAAAGATCAATTCACCAGTCCAAAGAATATTTAAATAAACCAGTTGCTTTCATTCTCTACTTAGTGCTAAAGCCAAGTTAAAACAAATTGATTCTGAAGGTTTGTAAAGACGAATTTCTTTCTGATGAAGAGAAGACAGCTCCAGCGTATGGAAATCAATTCAAAGGCTCTGGCTAAGTGCAACGACTCTGGTCTGGCAAGATCACTATCAAAGATGTTGCTAATGAACTTTTAGGCATGATTGAAGCAGACTACCCAAGACATATCATGCACCTTAAGGATGAAATCGCGTTCTTAAATAACTGTCAGTGACTAATTCGCAAACTATTAATAATCCCTTCCCTAATACATTCACAACCTAATCTCTTGCACTATACTCTTTAATCTATTTCACTCTTCTATTCTACTTTGTGATTGCACTCTCCTCGATGACTAAATAATGCAGCAATAGATTGCAATATTCATATGCACTTATATCAGGCATAAATTTTGCATTATTATGAGATTTTATCAAATTTTGAGTTTCAAGGTTGTATGGTTCCAGGAAGATATCCTGAAGATATCTCCAAAATTCAAAGTCATAAAATTTTGAAGAAAATCTCCCATAGCTCTGCTTACTTAATGATTGACGAGACTTACTTCATTGGTACAACCTTCAATAGTATCAGCAAGCTTATTAATGGTGGTATAGGCTGAACTGAAGATAATGAGTAGTAATAGATGAGTGCAGACCATGAAAATTTTTAGTATTCTATGACAGTTTATAACAGCTTTAAGACCCCAAATATTGGCTTCTATCTTCAAACATCGAATTTTTACTAAGAGCTCTTATATCCTCTCAAATGATGTTTTCGATGCCTCTGAGATAATATATGATGGTTTGGATAGATTTGCTTTAGTTAGGCAAGAGTTGGATGAGTTAAGTGTTAGCTCTTAAGTTTGAGAATAAGCCTAAATTTTATAAGTATTCATAGGAATAGAAGTAAAAAACACTCTAAAGCAAAACTTGCATTCTCTTACCCTTCTCATAGCAACACCTCCATACCACCCCAAATCAACGCAATAAGGTATAGGAACATCTTATATAAGTGATAGAGCTTAATTAATGGTAGTTTAGCTGAATTTGATAAGCTATGTTGTATGGTTCCACCCCTCAGGTTGTATGGTTCCAGATGAAGATATCCTGAAGATACCTCAAGGTTGTATGGTTCCACCCCTCAGGTTGTATGGTTCCAGGAAGATATCCTGAAGATATCTATAAAATTCATGTACCAGTGTATACAAAAATCGCTAAGTATGTATAGGGTTCAATTAGAAGTACTAAAGCTGCTTATTCAAACTACTATGCAAGAATCAACCAGGCTAAAGTTGTTGATCTCAGGTTGTATGGTTCCAAAAATGCCCTATTTAAGCCAGCAAATTTCATAATTCATTATCACATTAAAATTTCGCAAATTAGCCCCCAAAATTAAACTTTTGCTTTCTGCTGCCCTAACTTTAGACTCCTCCCTATATTTTATACTCCCCATCATTTTGACATGCTCCTTCTACTCGGGAGCATTAGGGTCCAGCCGCAGCCTATGGTTGGATACCCTCCATCAAAGAGTAAAGTTATTTTTCAAAAGGTTTCTTTAAAAATTCTTAAACTTTAGAGTGGTTTGACTTTTTGCTTGACAATTACAAGGAATCATTAGGAGTTTAGAGAGAATCGAATACTTAATCGTATAAATAAATCACTCTATTATTTTAAACAAAGAGCACAACCACTGATATGGTTGATAAACTTCACCGTTTCATGAGTTTTTTAAAAAACTTTAAAATCACAGCGATTTTAGTGCATTCGCACTTATAAGCAAGAACTATAAAAATCTTAGTTGATTTTTTATAAATCAAAATAAACTATATCAAATATAGAGTAATTAGATACAGCTATAGCGGAATAGCTCTACTATCTTCTTATTACCTAAAGTTCTTGCAAGTAGCAGTGAGCTTTACAATTTGTGAAAATCAAGCAGCTAACTAATTAATTCAAAGTTTCCTAAAAATCAAAATAATCTGCTAGTTATTACCAAAACTTCCCTAAAGTTAGAACCCTCTGAATATTTAAATTAGTAGAAACTACTTAAGCGAGGAAGTTTATAATTAAATTTATGAAAGTTTCTCCGGTTTTATTTAGAGAATTGGAACTCTTATCAAAAGATACATAGGCTGCGATTCAAGAGGATATTGGAATCCTAGAATTCAAAGCCGCTGATCCTTCCCTTGGTGGGTATCGGAAGACACCATTGGAGGCGGTAGTCTTCCTCAATTTATAAATGATGATATTCGTAATACATTTAGACATTGAGTACCGAGGACTACTGAGGAGAAACCAACATCAAAATCATTTTTTTAATCTTTCTTTAGGAATCAACTGGCGAATGAGGTCAGCAAGAATCAACATCAAGGCAATTTAAGTAAGATTTTACTAGCATTTTTTAATTAATCTTCCTTTTTTAAATTTTTATAGGCATTTGATTAAATTGTACATCATTAAAGAGGAGCTCCTTTGATTTTTAACAATAGCTAGTTGATACTCAAGTAATTCAAATCTGATGCTGATAATTTAGGGATTAGGGCACATTTAGGGTTTTAGTTTAAGCTGATTTATTATTTTACTTCTTTGAATTATTGATTTGACTTTGATACTTACTGGAAATATCATTTTATTATCTTCAAGTATTTGATCGTAGATTATTTGAAATTTTGATCTTTAGTGAAGGACTATCAGATTTTTAGATTCACAAAGTTCTTTTCGTTTTTATCTATAGATTAGAGAGGTTTAGTTATTTAATTAAACTGATTTAAAACACCACCTGGACTCTTGTTATTATCTATCACACCTTTAGTGTTTAAATGGCTTAAGGTTAACTGAGGCAATTTAGTTTAGTTTAAGTTTAAGTTAAATGACCATTATAGTAAAATTAAGTAAAACTGTTTTAGGCTACTAAGTAAAGTGTAGTTATTATTGATGGTGTATAAATCACCATCGCAGTTTTTAATCACTCTTAAATATTCACTCAATCCTTTAATTTCTCAATCATACTGTAAAATTGACTGATCCAACAAAATCTTAGGGCTCTGGCATTTCATGCGATGTCAACTGCTTCACCATTTCTTCATCATACTTATTCACAGTCTTTCTGTATTCTCCCTTGATTTAGCTATCAATTGCGCGTAAGCGATGGTTTGAATAGTATAATAATATTTCTTACTCCACCTGTATAAGACTGTCGTTATCAAAGCTGAAGAACCACCCATCAGAAGAATCGTCAGGATCGAGAAGTATATACTATTAGTGCATGTGTGGATCCTCTTCTTGAATGGGTATATCCATACGTTATGATAGCCACACCACTTATAGGTTACCACCACAATTGGTTCACTCTGTGCAACCTCCAGAAGTACAACGTTTGAAAATCCACTTTGAGGATTCACCTGGAACTTGAAAGTTCGCTTGAAGCGTTCATCGATCACCTATACTTGAGAATCATTACTTTGTTTAGTTTCTTGCCTTGTAAATTTCGACGATGTATCCACCAGGTGCATGAGCAGAGTGCTTGAAGGTGAAGCAGTGCTGCTTCGTAAGTTTGCTTGTCTTCATTCTTAAGTTTTATTATAGAATTATATGATTATTACTTAATAATAAATATAAAGAGCTTGTTTAGGTATTATAGACTATATATTTTACTGATAAGGCTGCGCTTCGTTAATACTTGAAGCTCAAACTATACTACTCTTAGTTGTGAACAGGCGCTGAGTTGATCAACCAAGCTCTTAAGCTTAAGCAGGCCTATACCTAAAGTTAATGACTTCTATCACAAATCGGATAAGTTTTTAGTTGTCTCCCTTGTACAGGCCCTCAATCTGAATTGTTCTGATGGTGTGAAAGACAAGTTGGATGCCGAACACGATTCTGTACTGCTCCAGCGATTCATCCACGATTTGAAGGACTAGAGTGCCAGTCAGATTCTACCCTGTTTAGTCTGTTATGAATGAGTGCTGCATTAAAAAGGCCAGATAAATACAATTATTATCATTAATTTAAATTATTCGACTTAAGAATAGCTCAATCACTTATTATAAATTGAGCATTGCATATATTAATAATAATAGTGTAAGAATTAAAGCAAATGTAATTTTCTTATTGAAAAAATAGAATAACTTGTCAAACAGTAAACACTTAAGTTTTTGGAAAATATACTTGAAAATATTTTAAATGAAAGAGCAGCAACGAACTTCACTACTGGAGACCAGCATCATCTAGACCATTCTTGTCTCCATCTTTCTTGACGATGTCTGATGAATTTCCTGGCAAAGCCTGATTGTTCTAGTCTTGAGGCAATCCTACACCCTGGTCTATGTTGCTGTTGTTTGGTCCTGGTTGATTTCTTGGTTGCTCTTGCTGCTGCACTTGCTGCTACTCTGCTGCTACACTTCTGCTGCTCTTGCTGCTACTCTTGCTGCTACTCTTGCTGCTCTTGTGGTTGCTCTTGCTTCTGCTCTTCGATCTACTCTTGCTTCTGCTCTTGCTGCTTTTCGATCTACTCTTGCTTCTGCTCTTCGATCTACTCTTGCTGCTCTTCGAGCTTCTTCTGAATCTAGAGCTGTTGTGATGGATGATCTTAATCTATTTCTTGTTCTGATTGTGTCTCTTCCAGATTTAGTTCTTAATTTTTCTCATGTTCTTGTAGTAGATCTTGATTCTGCTTTTGTAGTTACTCTTACTACTTCTGCTCCTCCTCATGCTGTTTCTCTTCCTGAGAAGAAGAGTGGCTACCCAATGCTATCATACCCTTTTCATAATCATCATTATCAACATCTTACTCATTAAGTCCATCTTATTGAATCTCCCCAATTCCACTTAAGA
Organism: Oxytricha trifallax; assembly: GCA_000711775.1. Taxonomy (NCBI): domain Eukaryota; phylum Ciliophora; class Spirotrichea; order Sporadotrichida; family Oxytrichidae; genus Oxytricha; species Oxytricha trifallax. Next base: position 4,374 of record ARYC01011751.1, on the reverse strand, counting down.
GGAGATGGCATGTTGTTAATTCTGCAGGTTGTACTCATGGAACTAAACTTAGTCATCCTAACCGCCGCCTGGGTGTCTTTGGAACGAAAGCTCATACTATGACTGTTGTAAGCTTATAACAGGAACAAATCCTTCATTCCTTTTGTTGCCATCAACTTGCACTTCGGAATCCTGTTGAAGTTGGTTAGCGCTCAAGTTCTTAGAGCAAGACTGGGGTTTGGAAATTGAATTATGCTATTGTTGGGTCAAATACACGTTTTGATCAGGCTCTTCCACATGCATCAATAAATCGTCTAAGGAACCTTCTTTTGAGGAGGGATTCTGACTGACGGGGTTTTAAATTAATGTTTGTTTGACCAATTCACTGAAATCAGCAGACTCTCTCTTCTCAAAATTTGCCTTTGGAACAGCTTTCTTCTTCTGTTTTTTAGTTCTCTTGTGAATCTTTTTCTTTTTCTTTTTGTTTCCTTTCTCGATTCCTTTCTTCTCTACCACCTATAGGGTCTTTTCTAACATCTATAGGGTTCTAGTTTTTCTGGACTTATTATCAGAACTTATGAATTGTTATTCATACTATTGATAAAGGGGTTGTTTCCACTTCCTATGATAGAATTTTAAGCCAATTACAAATTTTAGAGTTGCTGCATCGAGGCAGAAAGAAGCATAAGTGGATTTATGGGATTAATTGCAGGGCTTGGATATTATGAGAAAGGTTAAGTTTGCTGTAGGGAGTTATTATAGTAGACTTAACCAGATAGTGGTAGATTTGCAACTGGACTGCTCATATATGAGTTCGAGTTCATGCCAATTAGGCCTTATCTCTAATCTCCGATGATACCAAAGTGCTGATTATTTAAGAATTGCATCTTGATTGGGGTTTAAGCAGCAGTTGAAGACACTTAATCACTCTTCTAGGGACTGAAGTAATTGAAGATATTCCCACTTTGATTCTAGAACCAGGATTCAACTGCCTGGATTGAGCTTGTGGAAGCGCTTTCTAACTATTTTGACTGTACCTATCGTTTTGGCTGAGTCCCTTTTCGATTAAAATGTCATCAAAAGGCTTTTGAATTTGATCAGGCACTTTATGGATTTATTTAATGCAATCCCTAATCATGCTGGGAGTTTGGATCGAGGTGGGTTATGTCTAATTAGCAACACTCTGTGACTAATCTCAATTAGCATTGACATTTTCAGCTTGTTTACTAGACTCATTATCAGAATCAGTTCCATCAATGATTTCTTCTTCCAAAGGCATGTTCTAATAAGTAGCTGCTTTTGATGTGAGACTTTAAGTAAGATTATTGCCTTTCTTAACTTTCTTTGTTTGTTATGGCACGTAAGTTGGATCAGTATGACTATCCACTTCTTCTTCAATGGCAACTGAGGTTTTTGGTGCAATAACTTTGAGATTTTTCTTATCATTTGCTTTCTAAGCTTTACTTCTTTATCTAGGTCTGCTAACTTTCTTCTAAGCTTTGGAACCACTTGCATTAATTTGAGCTGGTATGTTATTTGTTGGTCCAAAACCCATAGTTTGTTAAGAGCTAATTTGGGCTGTATGAGTTGAGCCTTAACTTTTTGTAGCAGTGTCAGTAGTATTGGATAAGATATTTTGAATTTATTACTGTTGATAAATTTGGTATTGGTTCTGGTTCATTAGGTTTGCAGGGTAGCTATTAAGAGATATAGGGCTCTATTAGCATGGAACATTGTAATTAGAAACCAGGCTTGAGTCACGATGTTGACTTAAATCATTTGCATAGTTCTGACTGTATTGATTCTGTTGAGAATAGTTGCACTAGTTTGAGAACTAGTCATTCTGTGATTGATTGTCTAGTTGTGAACACCAATGCCAGAAGATTAATATCTATTCTGTTGAATCAGGCCATGGATTTAATTCACCCCTCGTTTGCCAAGAACTGTAAATTGCTGTTCTGATTCTCTGATTTTTGATAGAACACTATTAATAATTAACAACACACTATCCTTACTTGATATTTGATTGTCTGGTTGAAGCAATGTTAAAGAATTGAGGGAATAAGTTTTTCAGTTTTGAAAGCATTGGGCTGATATGAAATTCTTTTTACTCCTCCTTTGTTCTTTGCACTGGTTTTTCTAAAGGTAAGACGACATTTTTAATAATCTCTTGCTGTATGTCATCAACATAGCGAACCAACTAGGTTACGCGAGCAGGCGGGAGTTAAGGAACGTTGGTATTGTGAATAGTGGATTCTTGACTTGTCATTTAAATGAGCAATCTTAAGTCTTGAGGAAGTTAGAGGTTGAGATACTCCAGAGAGTATTGATGCCATTTATCGAACACCTCCTAATTTCTATATGTACAACAAATCAAAAGTTCATTGGGCTTACCTTGTAGTGATCCACTCATACAAGTGAGCATTCTCATTTACCAGTATGTGATCTAAAGCTTTGATAAAAGCCTGGGTAAATTCCCTTCCATAATTTAGCAATAAATCTGGAATGCCATGCTAAAAGTTTGCACTTTGATCAGTGCTTCATGTTAAAACCAACATCAAATCGATGATTTATGCTCTGATTTCGATGATGAAATATGGATCATAATTGAAGGGTTTAGCTTCGTTTAGTATGATTCTTTCCTTAAGCTGGCTTACATGATGCTCTATTAGAAATTCTATTTGTGAATAATATTACCTGCACAAGATTGAGGGTCTTGATCTTCTTATTGCAGCCCCTTTAGAGTATTAATGACATTCACCAGTTTTGTCATTTCATCAGCTTCTTAAGTAACCATTCTGCATGCATCCACATCCTCATCTTTGTAGTCAACGTCTCTAGCATACTCGTATGTGAGAGCGCTAGACTAAATCATCAAATAATCGAGCTGCCGTTTTAGGTCGACTACAGCATAAAGCAATTCTTTGCCTGAATACCTATAAATTATTAGATGTGTCAAAATCTTACCAGCTAAAGATCCTTTGGAAAAATTCTCGAGCTAGAATGTGGGTGTCTGTCATAGCCCCCAAGAATGTAGTTACAGGAGTCAAGTCACGCTCACAGCCATATATTTTGATGGTGAACACAGTCTTGAGTCCTGAAAGAGCCCCATCGTCATTCATCAACTCCAAGATAACACTCATGATCACCTCCTCTTAGTCATTCTCATCCTTGATAATCACTGGAAATCTGGTTACTTTCTGTCTGCTTGACATGAGCAGCATTTGTCCATCTTTGTCAATTCTTAAAACTGCAAAGTGACTTTATGGAATAGGGGAGTCTGCAAACATGTAGATCAGCTCAACTATCAAAGTTCCATGTCGGTCCTCGAAGAAAGGCTTGAATATTTTATTGTTGAGACTGATAAACCTGCAAATACTCTGCATCCTGTACAAGTCGTAATCAAACATAATCTTTTTGAAATAGAGAGCAACTTTGTAACTTCTAAATTTGCAATCAAATGCACACCAATTTAAGACGGAAGTGAGTGGAAATCTCAGGGGATTTAGGAAGTAATCGTTCAAGAACTATTCAGGTTTCATCTCAAGCAATCCGCAAACCATCATTGAGAATGCTAAAGTATTGGCGAACATACGAGCATCGTTAAGTATAGCCAATAACCCCATAACTTCAGTTAGGTAAAAGTAGCCATTTGGATCATCTCGAAGTGAGCTCTTGAAAATGCAATTGCGTTGAATACCATTCCTCTATTTCTATTCTAGAAGGCATTCATCTTGAAGCTATTTCTTTTGCATTAGGAGTAGTGAGGAGTATACATAAGGCGATAATCTGATTCTTCAAAGAAGGTAGAGCCTAAGAAGATCTGATAGGCACCTTAAAGTTGCTGAGTAATGTGATCGTAACAGTCAAGCAAGTAAGTTTTCATACTACCCAGCTAGTAGATTTAGGCTTCTCTGAAAGCTTTTGGCCTGGCCTTTACGTATTCGAAGCGTAAGAAGGGCTGATCCTGAGGATATTTCAATAAAGCAGTCGAAGTTATCATGTTTCCAGAGGTTTTCATTTGTTCAACTGTGCGTTTGTTCAAAAATTGGAAAGTCAAACGTTTTGGCTTTTCTTGAGTGAACGTTTTCTTGGATTCTTCAAGCTGCTAAACATCCTCAGTTCCAACGTCGATGGTTTGTTCTTTCTTCTCTGATTTGGATCTCTCTCTCTGGCTTACTTTTGATTGACGGATCTTTACCTGCTAGTCTTTGTATGCCTACACCTCAGACTAGAATTAAAGTGAATTTCTATTGAGCACAGTATCATCAAGTTTCACACTTGATTTAAACTTATTAATAAGTTTTTCAGTAGACTCTTAATCAATTAGTGGGAAGTCTTTAAACTTGCTATTCTGATCATCATCCTGAGAAGTGAAGACTTTAAAGTAGTGCC
>ARYC01011750.1:0-17671 GCA_000711775.1 Oxytricha trifallax | reverse complement strand
ATCTATCTATTGATGTAAAATATAAAGATATACAAATTATAGATAAACTTGCGATTTAAATGCATAAAGTTATTTTAATATTATTTTTTGCTTTAAAGAAGGCACATCTAAAATTTTTATTTTCAGAAGCCTTTAAGTAGCAATACTTATTGAATTGTACTTTTTATAAATAATACGTCACTTTAGAGGCTTTTCATCTAGCCTTTTGTAGCCTTATATTATGCCCTGTTGCCTTCGGCATTGGCTTTAAGATTTTGTTCCTTTAATCTCTCATGCAAGATAGGATGGATCTTGTGTAGACAAGATTCTAAGAAAAGTTTCATCAAGTCATATTACTGGACTTGAGATGCGAATCTCTAAAATATCTTAATGTCACCACTATATAGGACAGTATCAATGGTTTATTAAAATATGCTAATATTAAAAGGAATTTTAAATTACCAGTTTTATTATTTAAGCAAAAATTTAATATGGACTGCATACTTGGGCCCTACTGGAGTGAGAGACGTCTTTGATCGTTCAGATTAAGCATGCTGAACAATAAAGAGACGATTTCGCGAGATTATGAAGAAAGGAGATTTAAATTTAGCAATAATTGATTAATTGAAAAATTAAATATACTATTATTTTGGAGGATCGAGGAAGTCTATGGTGTTTACAGATCAGCTCGAGCTGGGTCCACTATAGTTCAATTTATTCATGGACAAAAATTACATTGAGAGGTAGTATCATTTGTGATCGGAGGTGCCATTTACTCCTTCTCTTCTTCTTTCTCATCTTAAATTTTAGATGAGAGTTTTTTAGGTTGAGAATCAGTGGATTCCATACTATTTATAATATTATATAAATTTTTTTGGATATAATATGCGAGATAACAAGAAAATAAACTTACTCTTCAGGGTAACTGAATGTAAATTAATAATAATTATTTTGGATATTTACGTCTATTTATATTAAGGATTTTCAACTTGTACAAATTTAATGCACAATGGGTTTTTGGGCGTTTTGTGGCGTAGCTTTGGAGTTTTAAGGTAATTATATCCACGAGAGTTTGGCAATTTTATTTTTAAGAACATCTAAGTGTGACCAGCAGCGATTCCTATAAGATATGAGAATGGATCGCCTCCAGAGAGAATTGAAAATGCTACTAAAACCCAAGGTAGATATCCTGAGATATTTGGGAAACCCCAAATACTCATTAGTCTGTCTGGCTCAATCTTGCAAAAAATTTAAAGTACTGAGAATTCGAAGGCTTCTATCAAGAAGAAATGACTTTCTTAGATCCATGAATATACCTATAAATTCATGTTAAATTGAGTAGTTCAAACTTACAAATGTGGCAAATGCGTTAAATAAGAGCATCCAAATGATTTATGGGTACTTTTGGCATATTAATCTTCACTGGCTTTAAAAGTATAGAATTTATAGGAGTCTTGATTATCAGTAAATTTCTTGCAATAGTATCATAGTGAAAATGATTAACATGCTGAAAGTTCTTGCAAGCACTTAATAATTGGTGATCAGTCTCCATAACTGTTATTTGGCAAAGTGTTAAATACTAATTTTCATTGAAATTTAGAATGTTTTGCCTGTAAGGATAAGAAAGTCTTTTCAAGATCGAGCATGAGCGAATATGGATTAATCATGCGATAAGTAGTCACAAAGATAGTAAAAAACGAGAGTTATGTAGTATCTTGAAATGGAAGGAACCCTTAAATACGTTTCTTCAATTTCTTCCATTAAAATTTTGATTAAATTTAGATTTTAATTTTATAATTTCTAGAAATTTCAACACTCATATTCCTACGATTAATATAGCCTTAAATTTATCTAAGTATTAGAACTAAACATTTTCCAGATACTTTTGAGAATTAGAGAAATTTAAGTTGAATTAAATAAGTACTTTATATTTCTTTTAGAATTGAAATATAAAGTATATACATCTTTAAAATAGAAAAAATTTTTAAATAATAATTTATGCAATTTTTTAACATTTATTCTATAGTTTTGTGAAATGGTTAATTGATCCATTAGAAACTGATATTTATTTGGAATTATAGTAGAATTATAGCTTTCATTCCCATTAGCCATATCAATCAGGAGCCTTAATTTCATTCTAGACCTAGTTGCATAATAAATCTTGTTGTATGATTCTCGTACAATTCATTAAAAAAGTAATTTTAAAATAAACAATATACTTGGTTTTAATAATTTTAATTTCGTATCTATCGAAAAGTGTCATCTTACCTTGATTTAACCAAGTATAGATTACAGAACTTACTATAATCATTGTAATAAACTTCAAAACTGACAACTAGAACACAATTCTGAGAGTTCTAGGCAATGTACTCAAACTAGACATCTATTGATTTCTTAAAATATTATGAAGTTTAGAAGACTCATGGAAGCAAATTTTTATGAAAAGCTGGAGTACTGTCAGAATTCATGTCCATTTAAATATCATCGAGATCATCCTCTAAAACTCTTTCATTTTCCTCATGTTATAAATAAAATACTTAGGCAAATATTGCATGTGCACTTTAGATTTCTATTAATTTTTATCCAATTGATCATTAGTAAGCTAAAATTACATCTAATTGCTTAGAGTACCACTTTGCTCATTTTTTATATAAAGAACAACAATATTCATTTGTAAATTCCCAATGTACTCTTCTTGAAAGATGAAATATTACACATTATAAACTTTAACTCTTTTACAAAATGGTTTTAAAATTTTCTTCATTAAAAGCAAATCAATAGTTGTATCCCCCATAAATTGCTTCTAAATTTAGAGTCTATTGAAACTTGCTTTATTTTTTGTTGGTTTTAGATCGTTATAGTAAATTTAAATTATCTTCTTATTTTAAGGATTTAAAACAAGAATTTTACATTTCACTTGTAAAATCATCTTAGACATCTTGTTTAGGTAAATTTTTTTTATTATTTGATTAAAATTCGAATAGATCTATATTTGAAATTTCAATATCAATATCAATATTTAAAAAAATATAAGCACAAGAATTCTTTAAAATATCGCTGATTTATAATGTTCTATTAAAGAATTAATAATTGTTCATAAGATAAATATTGAATTTAAGTTTAAAAATTTATAATAATATTAGAAAGTTTATTTGAGTTTTATCTTTAACTTTTTCTTGGCATTTTAGCAAACATCAAAGATTTTCCCATTAATATTATCACAAAGTAGGAAGATAAGTTAGTCCACTGGCTAATTGATAATTTACGAATCTAAGTGCAGATCTTTAATGGGATTGAAGAATCCAATTAGGCTTTGGCCATGGGTATCAGAATATAAAGTTTACCTGTCTTAATCATCATGAGCATGTTCATAAAAGTAATTTATAAAGATAAATAAATCTATTTCTCTCGAGTAATAAAACTCAAAATACAGCTTACTTCTCTTGTTAATTCTAGTACTTGATAATTAAAAATTAACAACTTAGCTTCCGTAAGTTTGATTGAAGTGCTATACAAATGAGCTATGCCATCCTATAACCAAATGATTCATAAATATTTCATAATTTGCATACTTCAAATCTTAATTTTGAAAACCACTCATTTCCTTCAACTTTCTATTATCCTCAAGAATTTTTCCAAAGTTGCTAAATTAGCCACTCACTAAAAGTATCCCTATGTTATTCTCTTTATAAAATATTATAATTTGATTCATGAATAAAATTATTTTGAATAAGTAATTTTAATGAGAATTAAATTTGGTTTACAATTGATATATAATTACTTATGAATTTTATGATATTTAACACTTGTTTATACTTTTGTATATAAAGCTCAGCACTAGTTTTATCATTGCGTATTTCTCTGTGATTCAAAGCAAATTAATAGTAAATATCTTCGTTGTGATTATGATCAAATTACTCTATTTATTTGAAAACTATATACAAAGTATCTATTTTGGAAGCTAAATTTTGAGATTATTTTATCAGCAAGTTTAATTTCAGCTCTTTAGTCTGATTATATTGATCATTAAATTTATATTATAAATTTTTTATAGTAAGATAATACGAATATAAAGAATTCAAAATATTTTTTAAAAATAATAAATTAACGTTATAAATAATAACACTATATCAAATATCATAAAAACCTTTCTTAAATTATTTTTAATATTTTCAGCGAATGGATGGATTTGATTGACTTAATTTTTCTCAATTGAATTTGCCCTAAATAACTTTTATTAATTTATTGAATAATATGCTAATTAAACAGAATTTGTCAACTGCTCTAAGAAATTTTTGACTTTAATTATTTATAAATTATGAAGAAACTTAAAATCTTCTCACATTCTCACTTAATTTTGAGATTTTTTTCCTTATATAATAAATTTTATTTTAGCTCTCAATCTATAACTAGATGCCAGAATTTCAGAGTGTCCTACGTTAACTATAATTAAAGAATTATATTAATGATTTAATTTTAATTTAGTTTTAGATGTTCGTATATTTGAACCCCTCTATAAGATTATCATATTCTATATATTTTTCAGGGTTTAGAAAATGTTTGAACTATAAAAATGATATCTCGTTAATTTTATAATTATTATCTCTCTCACTACCCTAATATCTTGAGTATCAAAGCCTTTTTCAAGATTTGATTATACTTTATTATTATTAAATTAGAAAGTTATTTGTTAAGTCAGTTTAAGTTCTTCCTAAGTGGCAGGGACCAAAATGAAGGTGGTACTCAGCCTTCAAGATGACATGACAAAAAATCAGACAAGCCAACGTTAAGATATTTTGTTCTCTCCTGAAAGGTGCTAAGCTTCCACGCCAAAAGGACAGGGATTAGGTTCCGAAAAGCGGTGGTACGGACAGACTTTTTTGCCGCGATCTTCGGTATTTGATTACTCTCAAAAGCTCTGTTTCCACATTACTCTTTGGCTCTGTGGGCCATTAACATGTTCTAGTCAAATTTACGATAATAATTAAAAATACGTTCCTCAAAAGAGGAGAAACTGGACAACAGAGAGTTACAAAAAATTCCATTAGAAAAAAATGTTTTTTCTTCTATCGTTATTAAAACGACATTTTTTACGGATCTTATAAATTTAAATAACAACTTTTAACTCATTTAAATTTATTAAGAACGCTATTGTCTTCAGGATTCTAATCCAGGAATCACAGTTGCCACGTCATGACTCATTCTAAAATACGTCACGCAATAAAGATGGTTTGATTAATTAATAGTGAATATGATAAAATTTAATTTGAGTTAACTCTTTAATCAACAATTTACTTTATTAATTTCAAGGAGTAAATGATACTTAGACATTTAAATGCTTAATTTGTCCATAAAACTTTCACCACTGTTGTCTATGCCCTTCAGTATATTTATACTCATTTTGTCCTAAATAAGTAAGAATAATACTAAAAAGTGGGTGATATTAAAAATCTATTAAAATGAGAAATTAATTTAATCAATATTTTATAAAGCTTTTTAATTCACTAATTTCTTCTTAACTTAAGTCATCTAATGGCAAAGTTTTCAAAGTTATATTGATTTTAAGCATTAATCTTTTAATCCTATTAAGAACAACACCAGAAACTATGAGAATCAAAATAAAGAGAATTTTTATAAAAATTGTAAATATTACAGCATACACATCAGTCTAAGCCTGTAATTATGTGTTCACCGATTAAGTCATCTTATCTTTCATTTCTTGTAATATTGGGTCTAAATTATATAGTTTCATTTCAATTATTTCCTTTAAATCTTAATTTCTGATAAGACTTCAAGATGCTTTTATGTTCTATTCTTTTAACTTAAAAAGCTAAGGTCTAATTAGTTCAAGAATGGTATGATAATTGATATTGCATTAGCTAGACCCTTCTACATGAGTCCTTTATAATTAGTATAGCAAGTATTTACTCTAGCCTATCCGTAGCTAGCCAAAGTTGAATTGCATACTTTATCCGTGCCTCATACTTATAGATCTTTAAGTACACTGGCAAAAGCTTAATGTTAAGTTTTCTTCATTTATTACATATATTCTTCATATTAATAGCATCTTGAGATAAACTCAGTGGATGCTACTTATCCATTCTTAAGAAATATAATTCAACTATTGCTTATAAAATTGGTTCTTAGATATATCATCACATTTTCATTAAATATATCTCTTAAATATATACCATTTAGTAATTTCATAATGTAAGCGACTTTTGAGTAAAGACTCTCTGTAATTAAGCAAGCAGCTATAAAGTATATGGAAAACAAGCACATTAACAAAATTTCAATCAAAAGATAGTTGAAAAGAAATTTACTTGATTCTATTGTCAAAATATTTGCCATAGCTACATCTTCTCCTAAGCTTCACTTAATTCAATTTTTCCTTAACTTAAGAATAAACTTTATTTTTTACTATATATTAAAATAAAGTTTACTTTTCAACCTTTTGATTTTAAACTTTCAAATCCTTTAATTCATTCATTCCACTGACAATATTCATGTTACCTCCATATCCCTAATTTATTAATAGCTAATTTTGTTGATTACCAGAATATATTGAATTAAATTCTATGTCTTATTATTTTAAACTAGAGTTTTACAAATCTTGTAGTTCTATTTCATTTATATTTATACTATTTTATTACTGTTCATTCTTACTTTTGTAAAAGATTTTAAACTTTTTAGAAAGATAGACATTATTTTGATTAATTATGATTTCTTATTTTATTATGTTGAAATGTAGCAGAATTGTTGTAAGAGAATTAATGAGAATCATTCACTTCATACTTCCAAAATTAATTTAGAAAATTTTACTTAGATTTTATTATAGATAACTTAGAGCTGTCAAACTCTGACATGGAAAGATCATATCCTTCTCTTAGAGTCGTGTTCAAGCTACTCACTAAACTTTGATTTAGATACTGAGATAGTAAGGTCTATAAAAATTTAATTCAACTAAAACATTAGAAATATTTTAATACTTATACTTTCTTGGACAATTACCTCCCTTTTCTTGTAACTTAACCATTTACAGTCTGAAATTATTCTTATATTGTATTTTGCTCTTATATCTCTATTAATTCCTTTGATTCAACGAAATACTCTAAAAACATAGAACTCTGCTGAATAAATTTGAAAACTAAAGCTCTTTCTAAGCCTTTGAAGAAATTGATCATAATATGCTATCTTTCCATTATTAAACTTATTATTGGAGTTACGAAAGAAAAAACAGCATCAATTGTTGCTATTGATATAATGAGGGCTACCTTTTAGAATTGAATATTTTCCTGAACAATATCTATGAAGTCTTTTGTGTACAACTATGCATGTGAATGAAGTTATTATACCTCATAGCATTATTTCAATTTTAAGCTACCCAGAAAATGACTTTTTCATAGTCTGTTGGTTTAAACGGTGGCTAGGTCGCTCTGGTGGTTTGGAACATCGTTCTGCCTTTAAGACTATTAGGGCTCTTATTTTGTATTTAAAGAAATTAAGAAACATAGGAATTTATGAGATAGCTCAGTGTGTGATTGGAATACTGGATCCTACCATAATTGTCTAAACACTCTACTTCTATTATGGATGCGCTAAAGATAGCCTTAAATAGTTATATAAATCATATCACTTCATATGATGTAGAATTTAAATTATTTAAAACAAAATTAATTTAATCATTACTTAAAGAATTTCTTAAGGCTTTAGATGGTCTAGTTTGACAATTAACAATTAAATAATTTTGCTGATAACTTCTTGTAAATTATCAATTTGAAGGTGATAAAAATGATAGGAAATATTTTGATTAAATAAAATTAATTAGCTTAGTTTTATAATTAACTTTTAAAATAACTAATCTGTGATTTTAATTTATTTTGTAAATAATCTTTTATAATTATTGAAGTGATTTTTATTTAGAGGCATTACTTGTGTATGTTGTATTAATAAATACAATTTATTTTTCAAAAATTTATTAATAAAGTTACATCTATAGGTAATATCTTCATAGCGAAATTGGTTCTCCACAAATAATTTCTCATTTTTTCCAAATAACAATATAAGGAGTATGAATATTATGATAAAAAATGCTGTGAAGAATATAATTTAGGCGTTAGTTTGTCCTTGGAAGTATTGATTTACCCAATCAAATGATTTATTCTTTAATTAAGTTAACAGGGTGTCCATGAAGAATATTTTCAACTCAATGAGCTCAAGGAAATCTAAGTTCTTGTTCAAATTTAAAAGGTCTATACAAAGAAAAAATGTAAGAGATTAATAGATCTTATTGGTTCTGTTCTTCATACTGTCGAATTTGAAATCTTACTAATTAAGATTGGATAGCAAAATAGAAAAAGAGTTTTGCATATATTTCTTAAGTACTCCATTATACCAGATCAAGCATGCGCTCTCTTTTGTAGGATTATCTGAATATATAATTTAGCACAATTTTTCAGCTCTATGTCTTACATAAACTATTAACATATTAAAAGGCATATCACTATTTCTCCTGATTTAAATATAATTGTTTCTAGTTGAAGAGATTGGCCTAAGTAGTAAGTTATGACCATTCATTGATATTAGGTTTATTAAGAAATGGGATTAAAAAGTATACAGGAAATGTTATATGCGTAGCTTTCTCTCTCGAAGATAATCATGTTTTCCATGCAAATGTCCTGTTATAGATAAAATTAATAAAAGAATCATTTTATTCATTTTATATGGTATTCAGGTTGTTGTAGAACTTAAGAATTTTCTAATAAATATTTTGAGAAATGAAGAAAATCCCATGAAATAAAGGCAAAAACAAGTCATAAATATAAGCTATTAATAAATGCCCATGCTCTCTTTCTTTTCTTAAATTAGAGAAGATTAAGAAGCTTCATTTACTTCTCCTCTTCTTCAATATTAGCATCTTCGGAATTAACTTATTGGAGAATCCCTAAGTCATTTTAATTAATATTTTTAGCTTTTTAGATAGCATTTATTTAATCAAAGTCATCATTTTTTTTCTTGAGCCCCTCTTAATAATAAAAACAAAAGAATAAATTTCTAGAATTTATATTTATCAAAAGAATTAGAATCACTCATTTCATGCTCGCTATCTTGATACCAATTTTTGGAATTTTTCCTTGTTATTATGTCATAGAATAACTTTTTCTTATTATTAGGCTTATAATTATGATTTTCAAATTATTATAGAATATAGATCCTAAATCCAAACTTAGCTAGAATTCTGTTGAGATTTGGTTTCCTCTTATATTATATTATCTTATTAATCAGAGTACTTTTTCCTCTACCTTTCATTGTCATTATATTTTGGGTTCTTCTCATTGTTTAAAGTAACTAATATATCCATATCTGATATAGTGTTTTTTTCTTGTTTTGTGTAATTTACAAAAATATTGCTGTTTTAATGAGTTTTAAAACTGATATTTGCGTCTCTGTTAATCTCTCTATCTTGGGCATTTTATGATAAGTAGTCATTGAATCTAGGTGAATTATCACTCACATTAACTTAAAATTTCTTTTTTTTCTGCTCGTCTTTCTCTTAGTTTACTAAAAATAACACTAATAAAATATTTCATTCTGTTAATAGTTTTATCTATCATGAAATGAACAACATCACTTTTACTCAATAGTTAGTTCAGGCAATCAAGTTAATTTAAAGTTAATTTAATATTTATATTCATATCAGTAACAAAAATGCACTATTTCTTAAAATACAAAACAATTAAAGTTTAAAAACTTCTTCTTTTATTTATAGTTATTATAAATATATTTGATCTACAATTAATGTACTTATTAATTTTTATAATATAAATTGTTTGTGATATTTTTTTTATTATCTTTTTTGTAATTAATTTTATATCATTCAAATAAGCAATTTAATTAGTTTCTCACAAGGGTTATTTCTCTTATATGTAAAGTTTAATCTACTCAATTCTGAATTTTATTTTTATGACATGCGACGAAGAAGATTAAAGCCGTAAATTTTTTAAAATATTTACTTATAAAATTATCTGTCCTAAATCAGACTAATATAGGTGTGAAAACTAGAAAAACTCCAATTATTATTTATATGGAAATTATGATTGTTATCTAGGTTTGATCTATTGTAATATATGCATATGCAGTAATTTGTTAATTGTATATACTGTCTAACAGCCAGATATGCTCATTCAAAATGTTGTTTCCATTTTAGACAATGAAATATATCGATTACTCATACTGATTCAGCTTGAAACTTTGTGGACACACAGTTCAATGATTTTAAATCCATTTTTGTGTTCAATTAATTTATGTTCATGTTATAGATTTCAATAAGCTTTGTCGTGAAAATATTCGTTAAGTAGTTAATGTATGTTATTCTTTGTATGTCCATCTATTTTCATCAATTTACTCGATATCCAAAAAAGTGTTCTTAACGAAATCTTAAAAAGACATCAATGAAAAGGTTTGTCTAGGCAATCAAGAAGTTTTAAGTCTAAATTGTCCTATTTTAAGTAAAAGTGGAATTCATTGGTTCCTGCCCATTAAAATATATATAATATTTGCAATATTTAAGAGCTATTTTACTAAAAATCTAAATCTTACGGTTTGTTAAAGTCTTAAAGAAGATTTATTTGCTACGTCAACTTATGAAATAATTTTCTGTTATCTGCTCTTGGAGAGATATAAGTTGTCTGCACTTACATTGATCATTAAAAATTTTCAAATAATCTCTTGGATATATGTTTTGCTATTTTTAAAAAAAAATAATATATTTTATGTTCAGTTAAGAAAGGTTTATGTAAGGTTATTTTAAGTTATTATATATAAAGAATTAATGGTTCTCAATAAGAATGAATAAATTATTTATAAACATAGAGAATTGAAAAACTATTGAATTAAAATTAAATCAAAAATGTTAATCATTTAAATTTTACTATTTATTATAATTATTGGATCGACTAGTTTTTTATAAGAACAACTTATCTGAGTGGTAAATGCAAACTAATATAATTAATTAAGCCTTTAAGAAGTTTTAATTTTAATTTAATTGTTTATAATTCTTACCTTAGCTCTTAAATGATAAACATGGTATTTTTACTTTTAAAATAAACTATATTTTTTTTTTGATAGTAATAAACATCAACAGTATCAACTATATTACAATTCTCAAGCTTCTAGGTGTGGTCCTCTCCATTAAAATATTTTAGCTTTTAATTTGATCATTTTACTTAGATGAATCTGAGCTTGTATGAGAGGAGGGAGCACCGTTATCCATCATTTAAATTTAGTTAGCATCAGTCTCTCCATCTATATCTGATTCACTTTTATTCAATTCATTTTATGATTGAGGTTGCTAATATCTCTTTGTCAATTAACTGGATTACAATAACAAAAAATTCAAACTAGTTATATATAGAACTGTTCACAGAAAATTTTGAATATGACATTCACAAAGTTAGTTGACTGAAATACGCTTTGGACTTTTTAGTTTATGACATATAGGCCTAATTTAAACATTCTATAAAAGAGGTTATTAAATAAAGAATAACAAAATATCTCTCTTTCCTTAGTTGTTTTTAATAGTATCTCTTAGCTAAGTTATGTCAAGAAATGGAGAAATTTAGCCAGCTCTGATTTAAAATCTAAATATGATGGATTTTCAATGAGGTAATGCCTTTTTATGCATAAATATCTAGCTGTATTTTACAGACATTTATACTCGGCTTCTTAATTATCGCAAAGCAAAAACATTAAATCTTTTGTCTTATTGAAATACTTGAGTGGCTATCTAGATAGATTTCTAACACTTCTAATAAAAAACCTATGATAGTATAGCCGTGAGTACTTGAGAAATGACTCCATTCAATCAAATATACTGGAACGATATATCCATTTTTTAAATAATAAACTGATTCACCTTTTCATCAAGGATCATCTTCTCTCCAGTTCGATTGAATTCGTTTACAAAAGACTAATGTGTCTACTTTATCATATCATTTAAAAACTTTTAAAAATAAACAAACTATTCATGATAATTTCGTAGCTACTATATCTAAGATTTTGGCACTTGTAACCAGTAAGCCTCTGAATTGCTTATTGCATTCAATAATCTCACCATAATTCTCTTACTTGCCACTTACTGATAAAATGATGTGATCTGAAAATGAATCTGAAGCCTGATAGTTTTTTCAAATAAACTTCTTCATGCTTATGACATTTTTCATCTTAGACATTTATAAGTTGTAGTTCTAACTATAATTCAAAAGTTGAAGATGAATAATTGCAAAGTTTTAGTAGATCTTTTCTTTTTTATGCTTGCTGGCATCATCCTAAAAATATACTAAGAATAAAATGATTATATCCATATATTTGAAAGTCTTATAGGTAAGAGCTATTAGTTTTGCAACTTGGAAAGCTTCTTCTAGCACTTTATCAACCATTAAAATGGAGTCTGTTATTAATTACCAAAACTGCATGATACGTCTGCTTAATTCAAGAGTTAATTCATGAATAGCGGAGAAAATTTTCTGGTTCTAATAGTTGCAGATCTTACTAACTTTTAAAGGTAACTAAAATCAAAATATCGTTTTAAGATTGAGAAATTATTAATAATCAAGATTTAAATATTATAAAGTATGTTAAAGCTCTGTTATAAGGTCTTAAAGACTCCATTTTTTGTATTTCCATCATCACATTCCAAATCTCTCGTTTTCAACCAAATCCTAAGAAATATTCGCGCTTGAGACCTCTTCGTTTAAGCATCACTTTGAGTCACTTTAAAGTTCGAGTTGTAGAAATCTCGACCACTTCTCCAATTTAAGACTGTTACATTGAAGATACTGTAGAAGGAGGAGACTCCATTTTGTTTAGTAGAAATTTAATAAAAATTAGAGATTTAATAAATTAAATCTCTAATTTATTAAAACTTTTTAAGTTTTAATGTTTGAGAAATTCTAATCATACTAATAGTTTTAATCTATAACGAATTTTTATTAGAGATGTTTTAATTAATTTTAGTCTAAAATATATTAATTCAAACCAGGCCTGATTTAATTTATTAAATCTCTAATTTTTATTAAATTTCTACTAAACAAAATGGAGTCTCCTCCTTCTACAGTATCTTCAATGTAACAGTCTTAAATTGAGAAGTGGTTGAGATTTCTACAACTCGAACTTTAAAGTGACTCAAAGTGATGCTTAAACGAAGAAGTCTCAAACGCGAATATTTTTCAGGATTTGGTTGAAAACGAGAGATTTGGAATGTGATGATGGAAATACAAAAAATGGAGTCTTTAAGACCTTATAACAGAGCTTTTAACATACTTTATAATATTTAAATCTTGATTATTAATAATTTCTCAATCTTAAAACGATATTTTGATTTTATCTAGAAATACGAAAATATATAGTGACGCCAAACAAATCTTGCTATAATCCTTGTTAATAACTTTCTTAAGAGGAGATAGTACTTTGAATATCATTTATTAGCAAATGCTCAATTTTATAGAAACTACACTTATCAATGAAGCTAAGTTTATTTACGTCAACTTGCTTCAGTATATTTATACTCAAGCAAATTTTTCTCATTTAGAATAATGCAAAGTTCGCGTACATAGTTTTTATCTAATAGCTTTCGTGAAATTTGATAATAATCTGTTCATAGTAACAAATATGCACTAAAAATATTTACTATCAAGATAAATTGATTTGCTTATTGTCTCACAAAGTTTGCTATGAATGCCTGCTATAGTCTGGTTGAGTCAATTTTCAAAATAAAGAAGTCATTTTAAAGAGATTCATCAGTTTTATCATCTTTGAATACAAATTCCATTGTGTAGTTTTTCTCTTCATTATCCTTATTAAATCTAACTTACTTCTTCCTCAGCATAATGTAAACTAAATCATTTATAAAAATTAATAATAGTTTCTATAATTTATTAACTTTAAATAAAAGCTTTTAATCGATATAATTAATTCAATTAATAATTTCAATAAAAAATATTAAGACTCAGTTTATTTCTTATCTTGGTAATCATTGAAGCTAGAAATAAAATATTGAAAGTGAATGGTGCTGTAGAATAGTGCTCTTTAGTGTAAACTCTATCGTTTTAAAATGAATTTAAAAAGCCAATGTCTTGCCCGTTCATTTCTATGATTTACTGATTCTCATAATTTTTCTAATTCAAAATTCAGACTATGGATTATGATTAATGGCACAGACAACTGTTCTTTAAGGACTCGCCATTGTGATCATCTAGTATTCCAAATAAGTATTTCAGACTATGATTCTGATGCTCTTTGTCCTTCGGAGATTTCTAACATGCTCAGTGAGTAAGTACAAGATTTATTGATGTTAGACCTCCATTTTACTTTAGTTAATTCTTATTTTATCCATAATTCTGTACTCCCAGTGGTACTGAATAAGATAGGACATGCCAAGCATGAAAGGTAGTAATATTGCCAAATAATACACATTTATGGAGCTCACAGTTTTGTCGAAAGCATTAATGAGTTATATGAAACAACAAGATAGCGTAATTCACAGTATGAAATTCTGGATAGTCTTGATTAATTTATTGTATAAATGAACTACAAATAGCTTACTTATACAAACTCCAAATGTTAAGATTTGCAAAATAATACTGATCACATCTACGTATTTAACATTGAAGTGAAAATTTGGGAATAGAACTTCTACCCCAATTATAGCTATTAACATTATAAAAGGTTAGAATTAAATATTTCCAAAAAGAATTCGAGATAGTCATTGCGGTGATCAATTTTAGTGTAAAACTACTTTTGACTTGGTAATTTTAAAGTAATCACTCTTCTAGAAAGATTTGAGTGCACATTAGTATTGCGAAATTGAATGCATTAATTAATTGAAGTGCCACGTGCAACAATTATAAAAATCTGAATGTAAAATATAGTATTGTAAAGTCCCAATTGATCTACCGGAGTTTTTATTAGGAATACTTTTAGAATAATATGCAAATAAAATCCAACTAGGAAGGTCAGTAATAATATTGATAAATTTAGTTTTATAAAGAGTGAATTAAAAGAAATTTTTAAATGCACTCGTCATAATGGGAATAGTAGTTTGAATGGTAGAATTGTCCTTTATTTAAGTAATGCTCTTCTACTTGTAGCAAGTGATCCCTAGCATTAAAATCTTTACTACATATTTCAATAGCATTGCCATTTTAATAAAAAGATAAACCTTTATTGACCCCCGAATCCATGTAAACTTAATTATAATTTATTTAGGTTTAACACTCAACTCTATAATTAAAAAGGTATTTGTTTAGTTTTCGACAATCCAAGTTTCCTTAATATTTATGTCATATATCTGAGATTATATGATTACAGTGAGAGTCTATATCGGGAAGAGAGCCTCTGAAATCATAAATGCTCCGTAGACAGGTGCCGTAATCACCTAACTCATATTAATGGAACGCATTGCAAGTGATATCCGTTTTGAGGAAACCAACTGCTTTAATATCGATAATTAACTCATAAATTAAAAATTTGAATTTAAGAAAATATCACATTCAAAATTGACTTTATTATTCCGAGAGTCTAACAAATAAAATGTTTAAGTTAACCCAAAACAATTATACGATTAAATTTGAAACTAAAAATTATAGTATAATCAAAGTTCTAATTATTAAATATTTTGATATTTGGTGTTTTTTGAGATTATAAAGCTTGCATAGTGGTATTTTGATTGATGTTTTACCTTAGCAAATCTAAAGTATGATTGTTAAAATTGTTAGGCATAATAAGATTGCTTTCTTTAGGTGAACTTAATTTAAGTTGATTTTTGTTTTATTTAGAGAAATACCTTTAAGAACCCTTTGATTATAGTTGCTAAATGAATTCCTTCTCTTTAGCTGATACTTTTAGTAAATTATTCTTTAGTTTTAAAAGGTGCAATTCATCATTAGCTTTTTACAATGGTTACTCATTTCATTTCCCCTTTAATGCTGGATTTTGATATTTTTGTAAATGAGATTAAATTTTATTCACATCAGGGTTTTTATCTAAATCATTATAATAATTAATTTGAATATGGATTATTAATTCATTTGACATATTCCTCTCTATTAACAAATCTTGACTCATTCTCCTCGAGAGAACATTACTGGAGACACTTTCACTCTTCAACTTATTGAACACTCTATAAGTACTACTACCAGCAAATTGACTTATATCCGAAATGGAAAATCTTCTGTCTGTGAGAAATTTTAGGGTTGAAAGTCTCATGTAGCCTATTCTTTTTAAGATATCAAAGTGTCTCTAAGAGAATATAAATTCTTTTGTGAAACTTAGCCTTGATAATCATAAATATATTGAGGGCTGTTATATCTTTTCCATTTTATTTTCTCTGTAGATCTAAACACAAAGAAATAAACAAAAAGTCACAATAAGTAGTAATATAATAAAATGATTTAGATAAATAATAAAGAATACAAACCTCAAAGTATTTGCAAATAAGTTTTTATGCGATACATACAAAGCAGGACTATGAAGACCTCCAGAATTTATTGAAACATAAGAATCTCTTCAACTGCCATCAGAAATATACTTAAAGGCTGTTGAGTTTTTCCTGTTTACATTTAGAATATTTTTTTTATGATGAAAGGAGATCATTTTAATTTAGTTTCTATTAGCTAGTTTGATAGATCTTAATACCGTGATTATCAAGCAAATCGATAAATCTGTACTTACTGTGGATGTGAAGAGCCAAAATATTTTTAGTAAAGAACATTCCAGATTCTCATATTGAGGATGTTCTGATTCTATAAATAGTCCTCCATTGTTTTTGACAATATAAGAATCTCTTCCACTAACATCTCCCAAGTAGTGGGTATTTTTAAAGTGAAACGTTCGTTCTAAATTCGACATAATTAATTGATTAATAAAAGTTAATATACTTCTGATATAATTATCAAAGAATACCTCCCAACTTAATTTAATAAAAAAATTCAAATTCCCATAAAAACAAGTTTATTAGGTGATAAAAAAAATAACAAGAAATTACCAATTTTTGCGTTTCAATTTGATTAATAAAATTTAATTGATATTAAGAATTAAATTCTTACTCTCATTATTTATACTATTAAAAGTTTAGAAATAAAAATTATAAATAGAGCAATAATATAATAATCTTTACAATGAATATCGATGACAACGATCATTATGAATCGTAACAGAGAAGGATTTTGCAACAAAAAATGAATTGGTAATATATCAATATTCTACTCTTTTTAGTACAATCTTATTCATTAGGTTTATAATAACTTACTTCTTCTTTGAAATATTGATAGGATGGAATTAGTTGTACTATTTTTATTCATTTAATACATTTCATTTAATTAGTGAATAATGCTCAAAGCCAATCCATTATTGGCTACTTGTCCCTATATTCTTAGTTGAGGGGCTTGATATTATTTTTGGAAAGACCAATCAAAACAGGATTTTTAGGATTGGAGCATTATCAATATGCTAGTATACTTTCCAATATACATGATATGGACTCTAGTAAGATTTTTATGGCTCAAATCGATTCATTAAGAAACTCCAGAGGGCATTGCGGATAATTTGAAATAGGTAATCGCTTTATGGATAAGTATTTCTTTAATCTTCACATATATTGCTACTGTTTTGAGACTGATGCTTGAATAATATTGTC
>ARYC01011749.1:0-18000 GCA_000711775.1 Oxytricha trifallax | reverse complement strand
TATTTTCGATTTCAGATTTATTTTCGATTTATCTCTCTAATGTCATTAGCTACTGATTTGACTATAGGAGAAGAAATGTTCTTCATGAGATAATTTGCTTAAGATTTGATTTGAGTTTTTCACCATCTAATTTGCCTAGCGAGAAAAATCGATTTCAATATTCCTCATCATTTTACAAAAATTTTGACCTCATTTTCAATTTATCTCTGTATCCTAAAGGAATTTGTATTGGAATATATGCCCTATTCGATAGCTTAGGGTATGGGCTACAACTTCTACCCTACTCATCTTCCATGAGTCTCACACTGAAGGAAGTTATTGAGGGAAAAGTAAAATTTGGATGCTCTGACTTTTGACTTCAATAACTCTCTAACCTAATGTCTATAAATTTTCATATAAATATTCTACTTAGCTTGTAGAATTGTCTATCAAAACATAATTCTAAATTTTTCAATATCTCTTCACCCAAGAGAGAAAACCTCGAAATCCTCTTTTTCGAGCCCCCTCATAATCAAAAAGTTGTACTGTGATGGAAAAAGGAGTATATCTTCGTTCAGAGTGATAGATAAGTGATGAGATCTGAGTTCTAACTTTGGAATTGTTTCCGGAGTTTGTGTCCGGAATTTGTGTCCATTTTGGAAATGTGTCCATTTGATTAGAGGTGATGTTTGTTACAATGTAACAAACATCAAAATTTGGTCGAGTACCTGCAAAGAAATGAAATTATCTCAAGGAGCGATTTTTTTCACGACTTGACTCTAGAAGGAATAATGTAGATCAAAACATAAGCTACATGTTCCATCCTACTCATAATTCATGGAAAAATTCACTCAGAGAGATATTTCAATTTTAGTGAAAGTCAAAAAAAATTTATACGAATTCGTGTATTTTAACGATAAAAATGAGTATGAATATCCTGATGAAAGACTCAAAGAAGATAAAATGTAGACCTTGATTTAATGCACAAAAAACTTATTTAGACCAAGTCCTCAAGTAATTTGGTTGAAGAGATAAGATAGGAAGAAGTTTGGGGGAGAGAAATATTTAAAATCGATTTATCTCGATGGGGTAAAATTTTTTGTGAATACTACAAGAATGAAAGTTAGTCGTTAAATTTTTCTCTACATCTTATACTTTTAAAATTTTTTCATAGCTATTTTGTATAGAGAGATATTAATTTATCAGGAGTTAAAAATTTTAAAAGTTAAATTTAAAGGGTCTACAGTTAAGATATGATAAATCTAATTTGATTTATCGATGAGTCAAATTATTGGCTGTTAAAACATATCAAATTCAAATCAATATCAGTTAAAACGATACTATAAAATCAAAAAATACTAAAATTCCATATTTAATTTATATTTAAGTTTTATTTTAACAATTTCCCATTTTAAATCTATTTTGATAATAATAGCACTCTGCATTTAATCATATATAAAGTTTAAATTATTACTATAAAATGGCACTGTAAAATTAATTATTCTCTTCACTCTGTTGACAGTCTTGAAAGTAATGCTATTTCTTCTATAAATATTGGCTATAGTCTAGGAGAGATATGCATGTCAGGAAACTTGCGATGAAACATGACAGCTAGTTAATCAAGAGGAAAGTGAGCTCAATACTTTAATGTCTTAGAGTCATAGAGATAGTCAAAATGGTGCTGTGAGAACTTTTATTTTCTTGCAGGATGTTTTCAAGAGCCTGAGTTATAATACTAAACAGCTAACAAGCAATGATACTTAACAGTTGAGACACTCTTGCGTGGGAGTCTTGCTATGGCTGTATAATTCATTACTGGTTTGACTAAGTCTATATTGATACTTGTATTATACCTAAGCTTAAGCAGAAAATCTAAATATTACTTATCATAAATAGAACCTAAATTTGGCTAGTTTCTATTTCTCATTTTGCAAATTGGCTAAATTTCTCTACATACCCCAATAAGACCCCAACTATACCCTGCAAATCAAAGCACTTATAAACCTCACTAAGGGGTTTTGGGATTTTGATTTATCCTATGAGTAAAATCATAAAAGTTGTCGCTAAAAATTAGACATTATACAAATATGGAAAATATATTAAACAAAATATTTTGCTTTAAAGATAAGCATCTAGAGCCATTTTGTATGATAGTTTTTGCTTTCTATAAAACTCTACTTTCACATTAATATATCAATTAACCTCTGATATGCAAAAATGTAATAAATAGAATCCATATGTTTGTAAAAAAAAAGTTAAAAAGTTTTTGTAATAACTTAATATTACAATTTTCTTTTGTGCATATAATTACTTATAATTTTATTATAAATGTCTTATTTTTTTGGAGAAACTCCTTAATTTTTTTTTTCTTTATTTCTTTTTATTTTGTAAATAATCTTTTATTTATCGAATTTTGGTAAATAAATTATGAGTCGTGCTCTATACATTAAATATTAACAGTAAAATATTTAAAAAAAATATTTACTTTACAAAGAAGCAACTTTTTTACTCATTAATATAAAAATTTGAAATATATTTGTTGCTAATTTTTTTAGAATATATATTTAGATTAAAGAAATTTGCGAATTCGTTAAAACTATCAGATAGTCATATATTAGATTCGAATTATTAATTATTTTCTATTATTGCTTTATATACAATTTAAGGTTTATATCCAAAAAAATGATGATTTTTATTGAATAAAATATTGAAATATTTGTATCTCAATATAATTCATCTAAGTTATTAATGCTCTCACTATACTTTTCTTATTCATATTTCGAATAATAGCCACCAAGCGGTGCAACATAAAATTTTTTCTCAAAATTTTTAAATTATCTAAAAGTAATAAAATCTTATAATAACTTACTTTAACTCATTTAATTAGTCTCCAATGATATTTAAGGAGACTTTAAAAAACTAAAAATCAAGCATCTTTCTATATTAATTAGAGAAATAATTAGTAAATTTTAATTAAATTTTATATATATTTTATTAGATTTTTTAATATTTTTATTTTAGATTTCAATTAAAATTTTATTAATCAAGGAGGAGAGTTATTACTTTGTCTCTAATTCTACTTTTAAATCAACATTATGATAATTCTTCTACTAATCCAATTCAAATAAAAACTCTCCTCCTTGATTAATAAAATTTTAATTGAAATCTAAAATAAAAATATTAAAAAATCTAATAAAATATATATAAAATTTAATTAAAATTTACTAATTATTTCTCTAATTAATATAGAAAGATGCTTGATTTTTAGTTTTTTAAAGTCTCCTTAAATATCATTGGAGACTAATTAAATGAGTTAAAGTAAGTTAATATAAGATTTTAATACTTTTAGATAATTTAAAAATTTTTGAGAAAAAATTTTATGTTGCCCCGCTTGGTGGCCATTACTCCATATTTCATTACTTAATTGATTAATAATTATATTTAATATTATCTTTTAATGAGAAAAAATTTAAAGATTATATTGTGATTATTTTTAATCATTTATATCTATTAAGTTTTTTCGATGTAATATACACAAATATTCTTAATTATTCTAAATCAAGTATTTTAATTTATATTGATTTATTTATTTCACTTTATTATCAGAAGTTATAGTTTTTTAATACTAAAAAGACCATTAAAAACAAGAATCTTAGCTCAATATAGTTTGTAATTATTCATTTTATC
Organism: Oxytricha trifallax; assembly: GCA_000711775.1. Classification (NCBI taxonomy): domain Eukaryota; phylum Ciliophora; class Spirotrichea; order Sporadotrichida; family Oxytrichidae; genus Oxytricha; species Oxytricha trifallax. Next base: position 14,334 of record ARYC01011749.1, on the reverse strand, counting down.
TCCAATTTAATAAAGATAATTAATTTAAATTACAATTTATATTTATTATAAATTTATATTGTTCTTGTTGCAAGAAAGTTAACTTTATAATATTTTCTTATTCATTTTATAGGCTAATTTATTAAAAAATTACGATTAATTTTAAAAGTTTAAATTAAGTTTTATATATAATTCAAACCCTCAATTCAAACTATTTATTCTAATTTATAAAAGTATAAATCATAAATGGATAAGTAAGTTGTAAAAAAATAATTCAAACATTATTAATTATACCAAGGCTATTTATTGAATTTTGTATATACTTTACTTATTTAATATAATTGATGTCAAAATTATTAATAGTTGGATTTTTTATTGTGTGTTAAATACAACGAAATCTTAATAATATATTGTTAAAATTAAAGAGTAATAATTCACATTAAATTATATTTCTAACTTTTACAAATGGGAGTCCTCGTGCTTATAACCTCTCTTAATAAAAGTGTAACACTCACAAATTCTAGAACAAATTATCAGTGCAGGGTATGACTTACCACTTCCGATATCCGGATCCTCATCAACATTATTTATATGCATAAAACAAGTTTAAGATATTGGTTTTTACTCGTTACAACTACACTATCGTGCGAGGCTAGGTTTATTAACATTCAAAGGGAACTTTTGGCTTCATCTTGTACAGCAGCGATGCAATAGCTTACAATAGTTCAAATAATGTTCATGCTATACAAGTGATCTTAACGTTGAATTTATAATTTCGGTTGTCAAGAATACTTTGGTGAAATGAGTATTAAATGTGCATTCAGGAAAGGTTATAATTTAGTCTAGATAATAGTCAAATTACAAAGATACTAAGTGTGTTATAGAGATATTGAGTTCCTTGTTTTTACAGCTTAAGTCAGCATCAATACTTATAAAGCAGCGATCTAAAATCTGTAGGCGGGATAGTATTTGAGGATTTGATAATTACCAGAGAGTAAATGGAGATGCAATTTGATGAGATATAAATTAATTTCGACTCTTGAGAAAGTAAACTTATGATTACAACTATGACTCAGAAGAAAGGAGTCTATCAATAAAGAAAATCTAATCAAAATATTCTGAAATCACCAAGGCTTTTCCTCTTTTTTCAAGAGAAATTCAAAATAAAATGACAGGAAATCGTGATTAGGAAAATTTAATGGTCAAGACAATATTTAGAAGGTCATCTTAAGATTAGTTAGCAAATTCTAGAATTGTGCAATATCGTGTGGGTAAAACTAATTAACTTGTAACAGAAAAGTAAGAATCCTTAATTTTCATATAAAGCTGTAATTTTCTTGTCTTAAAATCTATTTATTACTTCATCTGATTAAGAAGACTCGAATAACACTAACACCCAGCATTTGGGTTACTATTCTACACTTTCTACTTCTGCAAATATGATTTTTAGATGCGTAAAACTAGAAAATGAAGGACCCGCGCACAAAACGATGTACAAGAGACTATGATTAAAGTATAGGCCGAAGCAGAATAGACGTTTCCATTCCTCTTGATGTTGCATGTTCTAATTATTCATACCATTCTATCCATATGATTTAAGAGATGACACTAGTATCTATAGTTAAGTATGATCAAAAGCCTTTGTGACTTTAGGCCAAATACTCCTAGCCATTTTTACCTAGATAAGAGGTCTTTGTTCTATTGGCTGAATTATAGATGAGTATATCAACTTGAGTAAGTTAATGTAGTGCTTCACCATATTCGAACTCGAGAAGATGACCACGAAACTTATGAAATAGTTATAGTAAGACAAGAGTGAAGATAAGGAGAAATGCAGACTATGACAACCAAAAAGTAAACTGGGATTTATATTTTAAAATCATATATCATGGAGTCATTTAAATTGTCAAATAATTGCATATTATTTTATCTATATCGCTGATTAATTTTCTACTTTAAGGATTGCACAATTAAATTAATAAAAAATTTGTGAATTTGTATATTTCACATTCATTCTATTTTTCACATTCTTGTAATAGTTTTTATAAAATCGAGGAAAATTTATTAGAATTTGAAATTTTTAAATCAAAATTTACACTTTCCTAGTGCATTTCAATTGCATTTTTGTTTTAATTTAAACAATAAATAATTAATTAGAAGACGAACTTTACCTGTTATTGAAAAATTAACCACGAAATTATTTGTCACCTTTTATGAGTAAATGAAAAAATATTAATTACTTATTTATTTATAATTATTTTTAAATAAATTGTCTTATCCATTGTCATTTTAGATATAAATTTTGTGTATCTATATTTGATATTTTAGTTCTTAAAACAAATTCTGTGCAGTAGCAATATTTTATCGTCTCTATAAGTACTATTATAATAATTAAATTATGCTAGAAATGTGTATTTCATGAATGTCATTAGTGTTTATTAATTTTTTAATTTTTTAAATTAACTTATTTGAATGATATTGAAGTCAATATATTTTGTTACTCTGTATAACTGTACTTAAATCTCGTGATCTACCGTCATAAACTTCAATTGTCTTTGGTATCTAAATAATCTGTATAGATTTTTATGTTAAACTAAAAAATTTATTGAGATCAACCAGCTTCATCATCACTATTATAGATATTCTACATTCTATTATTAAATAAAAAATTAATAATTACAATTTCTATATATATATCTTAAATAAATATTTCTTTTAGTATTTCAAAGCAAGCTTCATAATCAAAATTCATTTACTTATATATAATTATGCTTAGGAACTTAAAGAAAAATCTTAGAAATAATAAGTAGATTCAAGATTTTAAAACTAAGTATACTAATAAATGATAACTTTCAGGTGACAAACTTAATTTTCTTAAACTTTTAATAAAATTTTTCAGAAAGATTCCAAAAACTTGTCTAAATCTAAAAGATAATTCAATGTTTATTTAATAATGAGTGAATTTTTTTTCATTTTTGTTGAGATTTTAATTATTTTATAATCAGATGAAATTAGCACAAATAATTATTATAAATAAAACGGAATAAATCTTAATTTTTCTTTAGGCTCACAAAATATATTATAGAATAAAAAATATATAAAAGTGCCCATAAATATGCTATTTTTTCTTTTTTTTATATTAGAAATTACTTTTAAAAATTTGTTCTTTTTTGTGGTAAAAGCCATACCAAAAACTTTTTCTTAGACCTTTAAAGTATTTATGCTCTTCTATATTTGGTGTTTAATTGTACTGTTTTTGAATTAACAAAACTTAATATAAGTTTAAGATATTATAATAACTTGGGTGGTGATAATAAAATAATGTCTTCCTTTCTTTTGAAAGATATTAGAGCAGTAACACTGCTCTAAAAAAAATGCTAAAATCCGAATAAAAATATATGCACCCTTTAGTAGAGTTTGAATTATGCCCAGTGTTAATATTCTTAGTTATAGTCATAATGTAATTTAGAACTCTTTAATTCTCATTATGTAGCGAATTTTAGAATAGAAATTCATAACTGATAATGTTATTAAATTTTTATTTAACTATTATTTAGGAGTCTAATAAATTTGGATAATCATTAATTATTAATTAGGGATAATATAAATTATTTTATTTTCAATAATATAGCTAAAACCACAACTAAGTACTTAATTTCTTCATTACCTAATATTGATAAAGTATAAAAGAATTGGAAAATATTAGAAATACAAACATGATAACTGCTAACATGTACTTAAATTTAAATTGAATTAGATGTAAAACATTTATAGTTTAAATAAATGAGAGGGAATATTATGATTAATTAAAAGCTAGTGATTTGATTAGCTAAATTATTATTTTTATTTTATATATTTCATGATTCATTTCATATTTGTCTAAGAGTCTAAATATAATGATATTATTTGATATTTCTTAGGAAAATTAATAATGATGCATTATGTTTTGTTGAATTATGTTGTTTAGTTAATGGAGATTGAAAGATTAAAAAGCAAATATATTAGAAAATTCTTGATTTGTCAAACAGAAAATAATTAAATATATCAATTAAAAGTGTTATAGTTAATAATTTCAGTAATTCATACTTACCAAAAATAAAAATGCCAGAGTGGATTGGTTTATCAAGCACTTGTTTGTCTAATCTTGAAATTTAATTATGCACCTATTTTAACTAAATTTTAGTTTATTATAATTTCTGATTTTAAATAATTTTAAAATTTCAATGATTTATGATAGAATATAATACCTTCAATATTGTTATTTTCTTTTTAACTCATTTAAAAATTACTCATATTTCTTTATTAGTCTAATTAAATTCCAAAAAAAACTAATTTACTGCAAATCTAATTATTGTGATTTTAACACTGAATATTAAAACGGAAAAAAAAGAATAGCCTTTTTTATTATTAGAAAGGAATCTTTCAACCTCTATTTAAATTATAATTAATCTCATAATTAAAAAATCTTTGATACTTACCAATAATATATCATTGTTTATTAACTAATCTTATATTTATATTATAGTAGTAGCAGTAATAAATAACTGTAGTTAATTAATCTAAATGCATAGATTTTAAATCAGAAATACTATTTGTGAAATCTGAGATGTAAATCAAGCGCAACAACCTACATTGCGGTTCCCCGCTCATTCCTTTATATCCTCTAAGGTCGCTTCTTGTTGATGTTTGATCTCAACCTTACTTTCCAATGTTTGTTCCTCCGAGGCCACATCCTTTGGTTGATCGTCATTAGCTTCCGAACTATCTTTGCTGGAGGTATGTTGGGTTTCTATCTGTCTCTCCAACCCTGCGCCACTGCTAAATAAGCAGTCTTCCACCTCCAATAACCCGTCAGGGGTACTTTTAAAGGTTCAGCATCTTTGATTCCAAGAATCTCTTGATCTCTACTTCTGTCTCTGTGGCTATGGCGGAGACTTCCTGAACCTTTTCCCAGAATTGTCTTTTCCCTTTCCTGTTATTTCATGGGTCAAGGTTCCTTTAGTTGTAAGAACTGCTGATCATTTTTCCTCTTTTTTTTGACTGACTTTTATCTCCTCCATCTAGTCTTAGAGCTTTGTTATTGCTTTGATTTTAATTAATTATTATTTCATTTATATTTCTCAGATCTCACCTATTATTATTCATGAGATATTCTTTTACTTGGATATTCAATCTTGTTGAATCTGGTTTAATTTGCTTTCGTCATACGTCTTCTCCTGCTTCTTTATATAAGCTACCCTAAACATCTTCTTTACTGGTTGATAATACTCATGATATTCTACTTTTTTTATACTGTCATAAAGCCAAATCATATTTGTTATTATCTCAATTTGTTCCTCTCTTTCAATGTCTAATAATCTCTATTCCTTAATTAACTTTGAGAATCTCGTAAATTCATCAGCAACATTGATCAAGTTGCAGCATTTAAGGTGATTGTAATCCACAAATACTTCTTGGATATTGTAGGAGTGGCTCATACCATAGTTCACTATCGTCCTGCCCCAAATGATTGCCATCATCGTCTCCATTACATTTTTGTTGTGTCCTATTCTACATTTACTTCCCGTTTTGTTTGATTATTTCTAGGGCTTTGATTAGTTTTATAAGCTGGTCCATGCCCACTTTTATTTTCTTCATGTTCTTCTGAACCAAGTCCCAAATAATGTCACTTGTGTTGGTGTACTTTAACTATGTGAAATTTCTGAGTGAGTATTCTGTTTGGTATGTCTTTTGATGTCTTAAATGCTACTCTCTTCAGCTAAAGCTCCATCTTTCTTCAATTTCTTCGCATTTTATGTATAAAGTTGCAATCAATTGTGTGTATTTGTAAATTAGTAAAAATCTTATATGTGCAACCATTATCGTATCAGAAATTGTGGGATTACTTGACTGTGTTAGTTTTTGGTAGAACTCAGTCTTCTATATAATTTCTCTCCAATTATTTTCAATTAGTTATTGTGTGTTAAAACACAAATTAATCCCAAGTATTTGGATTCTTCCACTTTGGCAAATCCTTCTATTTGGTATATGTTCTCGAATTTCTTAGAGTCGCTAAGGAATACTGTTTTCTTCTGATTCAGTTTCAAGTAGTGAATCTTTTCTATTTCCTTAAAGCACTCAAGCACTCGCTTGAATTAGTGAAGGTCTTTAATATTTATTAATAAGTCATCAGCAAATGCTATTAGTTGCCCTTGTTTTATTAATTATATTAATTCTGGTTATCAATATAGCGCGTCTTGAAGGTAAATGTTGAATAACATTGGTGATAGTCTGCCGCCTTGAGCTACTCCCTGCTCCGTGTTGATTTCTTCTTCCTCATATTTCTTTTTGTTTTTCTTGTAAAGTTCCTTTATTAGTTTGAATACAGTCATGTCTTTCCTATTTTTCACTCTCCTTTTTAAAATCTCTATCATTTTGTCTTTCCAGACAGAGCCATATGCTTTGTTTAAATCTACCAGCAAATAGGATTATCTTTTGTTGCATTTTCATCTGGATAGTTATATATGTTCCAAAAATTTTATTAGGTAGATGTGGGTACTTTTGTTATCTTTGAATCTGTTAAGGTGTTTCATTGTTCTCAGAATCTCACTTTTGTTTTACTAAACTTTGTTTATGATGACTTTCTACTATTTTACTCAGATGACAATTCACTTTAATCGGCCTGGTGTTTGAAATATCAGAGTATTGATATCCTTTTCTTTTACTTAGTAGAATTAATCTTCCCTCTTTTATGTATTCGTGTATTCTTATCGTATTTAACTATTCTGATATTCTTTAACATACTGTTCTTCGGATTCTTTCTAATTTAACTAATATCTTATCGTCAAATCCATCCGGCCTATTGATTTGTTAAGGTTGCGCTCCTTAATACTTTTTTCCACATCTTCAAGTTAACAGAAACTCTCGGTCCTCTTCATTCATTCATAGTCGCATCGATATTGATTCCTGTTATCTATCCTTTTATTCTAACGTCTTTGAATAAGTTAGAGTAGAACTCCATGATTTCTTTTTTGGTTGCCTCACCCATTTCTGTCCTCTCTTCTTTTATTGTTAGTCCTTTGATTGATTAAGACTATTTTTGACACTCTTTGTTAGCCTTTTAACTAGATAGAAGAATCCTTTCAGATCATTTCTATCAAAACAAAGTTCAATATCTCTGATAGCATCTTTCCATTGCATCTTTGTGTCTTTGAATGCATTGAGAAAAAATTGAGTCAATTTCCAGAATATAAATTGGAGGGGGGGAAGTTTCCTGCCCCCAGACAGTTTCCAGCCCCAAAAGGTAGTTTGCTGCCCCCAACATTAAATTTTATGTTTTTTGCAATAAATTTTATAGAAACAAATAAATTTCAATTTCAATAACCATGTACTATACAACATTTATTATTAAATAATTTTCAAGGTACATAATTATTCTTTATCAAATTATATATTACTGACAAGGCTAAAATAAGTGTTTTGTTTTATTAATTAATGTAATTTTCATTAAATTTTAAAATTGATTATCAAGTTAGAAATGATATTTGAAGCTAAATTTAAAAAAAAACTACTTCATAATTGATGATAAAGATTCTTTGAAAATTATAAAAAATTACTTATTTTTATGTATGGGGCAGGAAACTTCCCCCTCCCCCTATAAATTAATAATCAAACATTAATTCACTCAATTTTTAAAATAATTTTTTTATTTTAATTAAACAGAACGTATCTCAAAATCTTGATCATTTCGAGATAAGTGCCAAATAAATACAATTAAATAATCAAACAATATACTATTAAACATAAATGGAATTAAATATTTCTATAAATGTAAGTTCATTTTTGTAACTTAATGTAGTTGAAATAAAATTAGATATTAAATATTTAATTAAACCTAGATATTTAAAAATAATCAGAATGTTCTATATAAAATAGTAAATATAAATTAAAGCTAAGATTTTTTTAAAAATGAACTTACATTTATAGAAATAATTGATTCCATTTATGTTTAATAGTTTAATGTTTGATGATTTAAATTGTATAAATTTGGCACGTATCTCGAAATGATCAAAATTTTGAGATACGTGCTGTTTAATTAGAATAAAAAAATTAATTTTAAAATTGCGTGAATTAATGTTTGATTATTAATTTATATTCTGGAAATTAACTAAATTTTTACTCATTGCTAAGTATTCCAATTTTGTTTTTGATTGCCCATTCTGGAGGTTATTGGTACTAGTTCTTTCCTCTGTAATGTTTTACTAGCCTGTCTTTGAAGCAATTCTAAATTGGTTTGTCTAAGTCTGCCGGTGCTAGTTATCTTCCTTTTTCCACGGATGTCTTCCAGCATTCCTTCATGATGTCCGAAATTCTTATTCTTTTCTCTTTGTCTGACAGTTTTAAATCGTTCTCATAGAATTTGTACTCTAGTTTAACTTAAACTATTTTGTGGTCTATGGACTTTAACCGACTCGTTTCCCAACTAATTGTCTCAACATTGGAGTTAACTTGATCTAATTGGTTTTCCTTTGAATGAGTTTCCACTCCTATTGGAAAGGATTCAATTAGCCCTTCTTTCTAAAGTCTCTTACTAACTTCTTTTAAATGGAAGTTGAAGTCTCCCATCACTATTATTCGTTGTTTCTAGCATTGTTGTTTTAATATTGTAGGAATATATTTGATTTGGAAAATTAATAAATAATATAATAAATTAAAATCGTGGCAGTTAACTTTCTGAAACCTAGACAATATGGTACTTGTTTGATAGGGAATTCAAAATTAGCTGGACTTTACCATTGGAGGTAACACTATCGAATTCCTTAAGGGAGATAAATCAACTTTAATTTTGGTTGATTTTTTCTTTTGATTTTAATGCCAAAATTAAAGTTGATTTATCTCCCTTAAGAAATTCGATAGTGTTACCTCTAATGGTAAAGTCCAGCTAATTTTGAATTCCCTATCAAACAAGCACCATATTGTCTAGGTTTCAGAAAGTTAACTGCCACGATTTTAATTTATTATATTATTTATTAATTTTCCAAATCAAATATATTCCTACAATAATTTTATCATGTAAAGTAGCCTCTTCTACAGTTCTTTGACTTCATCGTTACATTATGGGGGATGCATACTGTGAAAATATGCAATGGGAATCCTCCCACATTTAGGATTGTCCAAGCGCTGTACTACCTCAGCGTTTTTATAGTTTTCATATGCTATTATCCATTATTTAATACTAGCACTCCTCCTTTTCTAGCTAATGTATTTGCTATTTATTCCAGTTACTCTTTATAGTGTCGTTTCCATGAGTCTTATTAAGTCTGGGCGTTTTTCCTCAATGTCTCTCATCATCTAATCTTGTTTAGGTTTTGAGCTGATTCCTCTGACATTTAGTTAGCAAATGTTTAGCTCTAAGTATTGCGCTGCTATTTGTCTTTTTTTGCCGTTAGAAATGAAGTCACTAGCCATTTTTCAATGTAAAATTGAATCTGTCTAAATCTTTGTAGCTTTATTATTTGGTTTAGACGTTTTGGTTATTGTTTTGCTAAACATTTGAACTTTTGTTTTAACATTTAAAATAGTCTTTACTGATTTCTGCGTTTGATGTTTTTTCTCATTGTTTTCCTCATAATTACTAGTAGTTTTCTTCGCTTTTACTGAACAAGCTGTGTTGCCTCCATCTATTCCCGGTTCTCCCTTTTGATTTTAATTAATTTGTTTATATTTTATAATAAAGAATATTATCATATACTAATAATATTTAAATATAATCTCATTCATTAATGCCATTTATGATATATAAAAATTAATTGTTGATATTTAATTTTAATGGTATTTTTTGTATATAAAATAAAATAAAAATGTGATGTGGGGAAATCAGAAAGTTCAGTAACCAAGATAAACCAGCAAGATTTCCTAAACAAAGAAGAAAAATGATGATTACTCAAGTCAAATGAAGGTCATTTTGGAAAAGCAAATTAAATTTAGAGGAGAATCGCATAGAAAGAATGGAGAAACAAAATTCATGATTTGTTTACTATATATTAAATAGTTGTTCAAACATGCATTACGTTTAGTAACTCACTAAATACACTAAAAATGTCTTTCATACTTAATTGAAAGTTAAGACTTTAATAATTAAAGTCTTCAATCTAATTGACTGTTATTATTAAGCATTTAATTAAAATTTTAAAATTACCGACAAAGAAGAAATATTAAATTAAAAAGTTAATTGCTAGGTGAGGTACCAATCTCACCTATGATTTTCTAATAAAGCTTTCTACTAAACTCAGGCCTAATGAGGGAAGGTATGGGGTTGCTGGGCGCAACGCATTAGGAGCCAGTCGAGGAGGTTCAATCTGGAAGCTTTTCACTCATTGAGTGGGCTTGGATCTTAGGATTTCCCTACATTAGACAATCTACCTGGCTTGAGTTCAGTTTCCTAGGTAGCAGTGAGCAAGATGTATATGGTGCTCAGCCTTTAAAAATGAGAAGATACGAATCATAGAAGCTGACGATAAGTTATCTTTTCTACCACCGGGGAGAGTGCTTAAGCTCGCACAGCGAAAGGATACGGACTACATACCCAGCAGTAATGAGACCGGTAACAGGTTTTCACCACACCTACTATCTTTGTGAAGTTCTCAAGCTCTGTTAAGTTGAATAGGGATGGAGCAAAGATAGTAGTGTAGATTTTTTTCGGAGTTTTTGAACCTTATTACTGCCACGTCTCTGATTATATAAAAACCATGAGGTTTGTAAAAGTTAATTTCATTTATAATATGATAAAATATATATTAAATATAAATCTCAGAATTCTTTAAACTTTAAATTTGACTTTATACTTAACTTTCATAATTAATTTGTATTTTTAACCTCGGCAATTTTCAAAAACTGCCGACGGTTAATGCGGTTTAATAATTTGTTGTAAATTAATGATTTTTTAATTTATTAATTTTGATCTTTTATAAATAAGTATACTTTAAGTTCAGGAATCAAATTTCCTTATAGATAACAGAAGTCTTTTAAGACCTATAATAGTCTATATAGAAAAGTTATAGTTCTAGAAAATTAATTTATAATATTAATTTTACCGATAATTATTTATATTTCTTTGATAAAATGTGAAATTTATAATTATTTACAGATTTAATAAATCTCCAATAATTAATGATATTCGTAATGGTTTTTGAATCCTGAACTTGTTTCAAAATAAGTTTGAAATGTTAGCTTATTAATTATCAGAATATAATTTCTTAAGCTTAGACGTAATTTAGCGTCAAACGTTGGCACTTTTTTTAAAAAATGCCGATGGTTGATTAAATATATAATAAAAGTTTAATTATACTGTGATTAAATGATAAATTTTAGATGTTTATTGCTTATAGAAAGCTTATATTATTTATAATAGAATATTAATGAAACTTTGGCTATTTTAATGTGTTTAATTAATTGCCACGTCAACTCACTCAGATACGTCTAAGTCAAAACTAAAATTCATGGTTTGATTTTATTATTAAACAGGGATATGTTAAATTTATTTTAATCATTAACTATCCGACAAAGCAAACCCTTTCTATATTTTATTTAAGTAAAATGAGCATTTTAGGTATAAGGTAAACATTATAAATGCGCTAATTAATTATTATTTTGACTAACAATAATTACTATCTCACATCAAAGTATTCATAAGCGGGAAGAGCAACAATAATTGTTAATGGACATGCCTCAAATTCGTGCAAACTTTACTATTGGAATTGTGAACATCAACCTTTTATTATTCTTTTACTTATTCTAATTCCTTCACTTCGCTCCCTTAGCATTATAATCTTTATTTCTTTCTAGTTATATATATATATTAAAAATTGGTCGAAAAACATCTTTGATTTGGTGACCTAATTAATTAACTTTCATATAAACTATGTGATATTCATTAATTTTAATATTAAATTTAAGGGGTATGTGATTGTTAAAACTGAATTTTACCTAATTAAGCTTTCTTATTTGGTAAGATATTTTATTTTAAAATTGATTGTCACTTTAAACTGGTTTTACACTTCATTGAAGAATTATAGAGGGTCTTGACTTATTGATTTGCTTTCATTTCTACAATGAAAACCATTATTTTTCAATATCTTATATAAACGATTATTACTTGCTTTTTGTTGTCTGTTTGATCTTTGTTTATAGTTGTTGACTTTGAGTTTCGTTTCTTGGATAGCCATTTTTGGATATATTTATTTATTATAGAAATGTAATGTAAGTGCTGACCCTGAATTTGAGTTTAATGACTAATTTATATAGTATTCAAATAAAGTATAATTTTTTGTATAAGAAGATTGATATAACTTAATTAGAAAAATAATTAATTATTAAATATACTATTTAATCTAGTGGCTTGTGTTGTAATAAAAAAAACACGAATTAAATATCCTTAGTTATGATATACATATCTATAATAATAAATAAGCAACAAATTCTTAATTAGTCAAATAATAATTTATAATAATCATTTATAAAATCAGTATTATTACAAATTACTAATGAAAGCACTATTAATTTCACATTCTCTGAGAATAAATTGGCACATTCAGTGTTTTAAGACTGTGCCACCAGTCTAGCAATCGCTATTTGAATGCTAAAAAGCAGAACTCCAACTAAAATCAGTGCAAGAATGGGAAATTGAGTTGAAAATGACATTTTTACTTACACTAATACTTGAGAAATTATCACAAATTACTGAATAATTATAGAAAGGCCTTTTAGCTATTCCCGATAGTAATGCGACTGTTCTAAGCAATATTTACAATGTTTAAGTTCCTTTGAGTTGCTTTAATTCTAGGGTTTCATATTCCAGAATGTCCTTATTGCCATAGGCAATTAATGAGTATGATAAAAGCAGCTTCTTTATGACTGAAATCAGAGAAAATGAAAATTATCACTAGAATGATAGAATAGTGATAGCAGGGCTCCATACTTATATCTTAAAGCATCAGACTACAGCAACTAGAGCATAATAATAATCTGAAGGGCAACAATTGAAGGCATCATTGGCGTATAAAGTACAAAAGTAATTGTGGTTTAGAATGGGAAACTTGGGAGTAGCTCTAAAAACTGTAATGAATCGACATAAGAATACCACATAGATTGAATTATTTTAAGTCAGTAGCTAATGGAAGTCTAATCATGCTACCAAGAAATCTCCAAGTCTACTCCATTTCAAATTAGTAGAAATCAAATTTCAATTAGATTAAATGGTATTAGCTACAAAGGAAATAGAGTTCTTTTAGAAATAATCATAATACCTGAATCAAGATCAAGAAATGTGCTAATTGGCTAGAAGAAATACGATAAAGTGGTACTGAAATTTAAAATAGATTCAATTACTTCACTGCTAAGAAGCCCTCAAGACTCAAAACCCCAAAACCCTTTCAGTAATTTGATTGAGATTTTGATTGATAAAAGTAGACTTTTAGCGCATACTTTATTAGAGTTTTAATAGGGTTTATGTAGGGGTTTAATGTTTAAATATTAGTATTTTAAGTGAGTATAACAAGCGAGTTTTTAAGATATTTCACACAAACATTAGCTTAGAGTCATGTGGCAGTTCTTTGAATTTTATCTTTCTAAGTTGATGTTTGATTGTTTCTATTGTTTGTTAATTCTCTTAGCTTGGCTTGATAATAGTTGAGTATGCAAGTTCTCTGAGACCTCCATTCATTTTATTTTTCTCGAGATATTGTTTGATTCTCTGCTTAGAATCTCTCTCACCCCTGCAGCTAAAGTAATCGTTTCTTGGCATGTCGCTCTCTATTATTATTACTGCTAGAACCCAGATATCCCATTAAGTGTATCCATCTCTCCAATCCTCTCTCTCTGGGAAATATCCAGAAGTGCCGTAAACTTTTCCTTATGCAGAGGCTTGCACTCTTTGAGCTCTGTTGAAGTCAATAATATAAACTCTAAGAGGCTAAAAGTTCATCATGATGTTCTCTGGCTTTAAGTCTCTATGAACATAATCAAGCTTGTGAAGCTCTTCAATCCCCTCAACTATCTGCTATACTATCTTGCTAATTAATCTCTGACATCTATTGTCAGATAAGAATTCTCTGTAAATCATTTCAAGTAAAGGAAGCATGAAGGCTACATGATCTTTACAAGTAAAATAGCATCAAGCTAGAAGATATGCCTGCACTCATTTAACTTTGCCTTTTAAAGAGCATAATACTCATTAGCAAATTCCATTTGGAACTTGTCATCAGCAAGGAAGTAATTGGAAGGATATATCTTGTAAGCATATTAGTCATCAGTAATGACTCTCTTCTCAATTTTATCATCAAGAGTGAGATAGCTTTCTAGGCAAGAATCTAAGTCAAT
>ARYC01011746.1:0-16201 GCA_000711775.1 Oxytricha trifallax | reverse complement strand
TAAGAGGAAGAAAAGAAAGAGAAGCCAAATCCCTTTACGGGCGAATTTAATATGCAAACTTATTCATTCGTTTAAATCTAAAACTTATTTATATACACAAAATCTCCCTTCTCTTGCGCTTACTTTAGCTTTATCATCGCTGACTCTCTTAGCAGCACTCTTAATAAAATCTACTGTATCTATCTTTAAGTCGTGCATCAAGTGATAGAGTAGCAAAGTCTTATAATGACCTTTCAATAACCCCCAATATAATTCAATACCATTGAACTGAGGACTGTAGGGAAGATTAAATACAGGTGTTATGTTTAGCCTTTCATATTCCTTCCTTGTGTCTTTAGTTTTATGGACAGATAAGTTATCTACAAACAGAATAATCTCTTAGTCGGCGTACTTATCTCTGAGTTATTATAAGAACTTTATGTATTATTCGGTCTTTATTGAGCCGAGGATGGATAACATAAGTCTCGAGGCCATTATCTTCGCTTATTCCACCAAGAATTGCATGAGTTTAAACCTTAACCTTTTAATCATATAATTCAATGTAGCTATATCTTTTATACCAAGACCTTGATATGAAGGTATTAAACGTGAATACTGCCTCATCAGCGTGTATGAACTTAATATTGTTAGTAATAGCCCTCTGCATTTAATCGAATATATAATTTAAATTATCCTTATAAAATGGAACATTAAAGTCAATCACTCTCTTAATGCGATTGACTGTCTTGTAAGATATTCCATTAATTTTATATATGTTAGCTATCGATTGAAGCAGATATGTGAAGCTCAGGAAATTGGCGATGAAACATCACAGCCCTCTAGGCTAGAGAGAAGTGAGCCCAGTATTTAAGAGTCTTATCATTATAAGATATTCAATATGATGCTGCTAAAATTTTAAGGGTCTCTTAGGCTTAGAATTTAGATGCTTTATCTCTTTAAATTTAATGCTAATAGACAGTGAGACCTCACAGTTGCAGGAGATTTATGAAGTAGCCTTGCTATAGATGTATAATTTAGAACAGGCTTGAGTTATTCACTATATTCATCACATCCATATCGCAACTTAAACAATAAATCTATATAGTCACTGTCATAAACTGACCCCAAACCTCGCATATACTCACTTAAATTACTAATATTTAAACATTAAACCCCTACATAAACCCTATTAAAACCTTAATAATGTATGCACTAATAGTCTACTTTTATCAATCAAAAACTCAATCAGACTACTGAAAGGGTTTTGGGGTTTTGAATGCTTTTCATATATTCACTTGCATTTATTTCTCAAATTCTCGATCAATCCAATTAATTCTCTTTATATTGTTTAGGAAGTTTCCCACCCTAAATTTACTTTAAGGTAATTTTTTATCAATTTATAAATTAGAATTTTGGTTATTTTTTCTTTTTTAAAAATATAACTAGCAACCTAAGTACTTTTAGGGAACATTTATTTTAAATATTGAAAATGAATACAGATTATGTTGAATTAATTTAGACAGAGTATTATAAAAATACTATCTTCATCTTAGACTAATCTGTAATAAATAAAATCTTTCCTTAAAATTCAAAACATGGGAGTATTATTAAATTAGAAAGTTAATTGTTTAGTCAGTGGTAAGCTGACGCTTTCAAATAAAGCTTTCTGCTATACTAAGGCTTCCTGAGGGTAGGGAGGGGGTTGTCGGGCTCTGAGCATTAGGGGTCAGTTGGCTTGGTTCAAGCAGCAACGCCTTACTACGCCACTCTGACGGGCTTATGCACTAACAGTTTCCTTGTATAGATGAGCTTCCTTGCGTGAGTCTGCTTCCTAGTTAGTAGGGAGCAAAATGAAGGTGGTGCTCGGCCTTCGAAAATAAGAAGATGAGAACCATAGAAGCCAACGATAAGATCTTTCTTCTCCTTAGGTAAGAGGAGCTAAGCTATCACAGCGAAAGGACAGGGATTACGTTCCCAGCAGCAAGTGACACGAGCAGATTTTTCACTATGAACCTCTAGTCAAGCCTACTCTCTCCTCTCTACCCACATCCATAACGTTGGCTCTGTGGATTTACATCCTGATTAGGGGGTAGATGGTACTGAGGTTGACTGGTTTTTTACGGAGTTTTTGGACTTCAGGATTCTAATCCAAGAATCACGCTTTGACGTCAACTCATTCTGAAATACTTCACGACTTAAGTTGATGGTTTGATTTAGTTAATAAGTTAATTGATTAAAATTAATTTGAGATTATTCGTTAAACACACAATACATGGGAGTATCCTCTAGTAAATCAAAATCGAAAAAATTAAATGTATCAATCTTTGTATAAAACTCTTAAATAGAAAGATAAATTTGAATTACACGACAAAATTTAAAATGCAAGCAGTGACTAAGATTGTGAATACATTCTACTGCATCAAAGAATTTTCAACTCAGATTTACAAATGTAAGGATTTTAAAGCCAGTTTTTAAAATAAATGTTCTGAACTAGTCTATAGATAAAGTGTTTACAATTTCTATATATTTACCTCTATATAGTTAAACTTGACTTTCATCTAATGGGCTGTATTATAAAGATATTTATAGTTTAGATATAGAAATTTATAATTTTTATAATATACTGCAAAAACTATAAGCTGCTAATATACGTGATTAAACGCCTAAAATGCCATGAAAGTTTGAATAAAAATAATTAGATAGAGGATTAGGACTATCCAAAATGAATTTACTATTTGAAGCTTAAAACACTTTTGTTTTAAATCAGTAGATAGTAAACCACAGTCTAACTTAAATTAGAACATAGAGTAGAGAAGCGAATAGAGCATCAATAAGAATTTGAATTCAAGCAAATATCGTGTCGAACAAAATTCTAGTAAGAAGATAAAGAAAACTATTGAAATGCAAAAAGACTAGATTCATTAACTGCAAGATATCTTAAAAGAAAAGAATAGAGTAAGCATAAAATTTATGTGATTTTTAATTGCTGGGAAATTCTCTTTCACATATTGCTGCTTTAGCGAATGATGAGAATTTTATAAATGCATTGACTATGATAGATAATTTAGATCCACTAGATTAAAACACTTAGAATAAAATGGCTTTCTAATTAGCTCTGGAATTCAATAATTTTCAAGGTCTTCCTCACTTGATCCTCCATCCCTATAACAAAATGACCCAAACATTTAAAGAATAGTTCGTGAAAACTGCACTCCATAAAGAAAAATCAACAAGCATAAAAAGTAAATTCCTGATTAATCTGATGAAGAAAATATTGAGCATTTAAAATCATAAGAAGTGGAGTCTATGCATGAGCATATGAGATTCATAAATTAGAGCCCTTAACCTAAGAAACTTACTGATCAGTATGAACATTGTGATAAATACTTAATGATATCTGATCTTGATGCTTTGGTAGTTAAGTCACTCAATAAAGAAGGACTTTTCAATGATAAGGAGATAACCTAGAAGATTATAGATTTTAGAAAGAGTTTAAATAAATTTAACAATATATAGCACCGCCAGAGTCTAAACAACACAATAGGGAATGAGTAGACATTTATGAATCACGATGAAAGCTATTACATGGTTAAGAAAAAGAAAATAATGATTGGATACAATGATAATTTTATTCAAGATCCTGGACAAAGTGGAATAAATGTTACAAGCTAAGCAAGCTATAACAAAAAGAGTGCTATTTTAACAGAGCAAGATTACGCATAAACTATAGCTGAAATATTGAGATCTAAAGAGTACTTGTAACCAACGATGAGATCATTAAGAATTAAAAATTAGTATTGTCAGAAAATTTGAATTTAATTTTAAATTAATACTGATTAAGATTGCAAAGATTTTCAAGGATGAATAATATTAAAAGGAATCTGATACCGAGTCTATCAGCTCTCTCTTGCATTTATAATATAAAGGTGAAAAATTATCTTTTAAATTCTTGATATTAAATCCAGTTGCGAGAAGGGCTTTATCTTTTTTCAAGAGATCTAGCTCACTGAACTCTGATTCAGCATTGCTTTTTGCATCCTCAGCTTGACCTGGTAAAGCTTATGGACTTTCAAGAACTGCAAGTAATTTTTCTTTTTCTAAATTTATTTATCTTAGTTAGAGCGGACATATCTCCTTTTACGAGAGATACTATTTAAAAATATACTCATTCATAATACCAATTTAGAAAGCATGTTTAACTTCAGAGTCTGGTTGTTCGTAGAATCCAGTCACCTCAATAATTGAGTAAATGAGTAAAAAGTAATTCCAGGACCAGTAATATCCTTAAAATTGTGAAGAACATTTTTGCATTATCGAAGAAAGCGTCCATTGATGCAACACCGACTGGCTTGAAGTTAACTACAGTGACATTTGGATCACTGTCTGATTTTCCTATGCTAGCTCCGCAACCCATTATTCAAGCTGTTTGATTAGATATTGTAAGAATTGATATTAGATTTAATAATGATATTCATTAAATCCTTTTATAATTAAGCTATTAAATGGGAACTCTTTGATATTTATAATTTTACTTCAATTTGTTGTCAATTGATATTTTCATTAAAACAATTATACTATTTCTCCTCTTGAATTCCTTAGATCTTGAAACTCATTTGCAGTGAACTATATTTGAACATTTTAAGCTGCAATCTTTGATTTGCCTACGAAATTCCTAATCCATAACATCAATTCCCTTTTCCAGCTCAGTTCTTCTCATAAAAAATGCATTCAAATATCCTGCAGTTGAGCAAGCAAAGAAACTGCTAATGGAATTCAAAACTATCAATCTATAAAGATATCTAACTATATTATTAATAAAAATGTTCATCAAAGCATTATAGGTCTGGTTAATCCATTACCAGAAAATGGTATTGAAGGGTGTGGGAGCTGCAATATTACTCCTATCGAAATAATATCAAAATATACAATTAACAGTTTTATTATTTAGTTTTTAGGGGGGATAATATTAATGATAGTTATCTTAATAGGTACTATGTAAAACATATTTTAAGCTATTTTTCTAAGAAATAAAGTGAATAAAGTGATTTAAGAAAGTCGATAAGTTTAAAATGAAGACTTCATCGAAAAAAGCATTAGTATTGTACAAGTAGTGTCTTAATATAGAGATCATCTTCATCATCATCGTTTTATAGAGCTTTTCTTATTATTATCAAATCTTTGAAAAATATTCGCGTTCTGTACCTGCTATTGAAATGGTCAAAGTCCCCTAGGTCAGAGGTGCTACTGTTGAAGACTCAGCCACTTCTCGCTTTGACACTGCTATATTAGGATTCTTGTTGAAAGGAGGAGACTCCATTTTAATTGCTGAAATAGTAATGATTTTAGAAAGTTAATTAAATTTAATGATTTTGAGTTTTAATTTATAAATATCATTTTAAAATTAATTAAAACATCTCTAATAGAATTTCTTTATAAATTAAAGCTTTTAGTTTAATCAAATATAGTTAAGCATTAAAACTTAAAAAGTTCTAATAAAAATCATTAAATTTAATTAACTTTCTAAAATCATTACTATTTCAGCAATTAAAATGGAGTCTCCTCCTTGCAACAAGAATCCTAATATAGTAGTGTCAAAGCGAGAAGTGGCTGAGTCTTCAACAGTAGCACCTCTGACCTAGGGGACTTTGACCATTTCAATAGCAGGTACAGAACGCGAATATTTTTCAAAGATTTGATAATAATAAGAAAAGCTCTATAAAACGATGATGATGAAGATGATCTCTATATAAGACACTACTTGTACTATACTAATGCTTTTTTTCAATATAATCTTCATTTTAAATTTATCGACTCTCTTAAATCACTTTATTCACTTTTACATAATGTTTCGACCTACTGGTAAGTCGGTAACCAGCCCGACCAATTCCGGTACCCCGGAGGGTTCGAAACCGTAGTAGCACTTGGTTTTTCAGGATAAGTCTCGGATCTGAGGAGTTACTCAGAATACGTCAGGCAAGGTATAGGGGGACCACGCCAAAAATAAAAATTGACCGAACTGGACTTAAGTCGTGTTAAAACTAAAGTCCCCATCACATGCCTATCACAGGGAGTAACTGTCCTCTCAGGGGCTGTGATGCTACGACTAGGATTGTCCGCCCAGAGTCCGTAATGAGTCTACTGTGCTTGGAAAAGGGACCCTGTATCCCAGAAGAAAAACTAAGTACGGGTAAAAATACTGTGGATTTTCCCTGTGAGCTAACTAGCCGGGGTTTTTAGAAACAGATAATTAAGAGAGGAAGAGCAAAAATCAGCCAAACGGACATGAACCGAGGGGCGATCGTAAGTTTACTGATGAGATAACTGGGGTTTGGGCCACCAGACATGCCCTTATATAAGCAATAGGAACTGAAGTCATGTGTTAGTCGAGAGTACTTTGAAAGGTTTGATGTTAAATCCATATAAACGGTTGATAACCTCCCGTAATTTAATTCAGTGGCTAAAAATCATCATCATCATCACTTTACAAATTAATTGCATTAATAAGACTAATTAATATTGCACTATTGATTAAATTAGAGTTCTATTTCAAGTTAAACTGCCTATAATATAAATTTTGATCTAGAAAATAATAATGCGAAATTGAGAAAAGTAATATCTTTAATGTAATTCCAAAATAAATCATTTTTTAAGTATAATGAATCCAAAAGCAATTGGGATGTTGCAAGGTAAAAATTTAAAAGAAATTTACCATCATTAAATTAATTGCAAATATAAAAAAACTTTGATAATTTAAATTAATAAATAATATATATTATCAAATTTAGAATTAATTGATAATTTAAAATGAATTTTATTAAAAATAATCAAATTATTGAAAGAAGCTTACCTAATTGAGTATAAATTTAATTTGTTTAATTTTAAATTTACACATTTCATTAATCTTTAGTATGAAAGAATTTAATTTACAAGTGAGAATTTAAATATTTACTTCCCAAATTTTATCTTCATTTCTTTTATTTAAAAATTAAAGTTTATTCTATTTAATTTCATAATTTAACCTATTTTAAAAATATACGTCAATATTACGGAGTGTGATAAGTTTGATAAAAGCAAAATATCCACATAAGTATTAGTGTGTTATATCAGGAATTTATTGGATTAGAAGCTTGTACTGTTAAAGATTGATATTTAGAAGGAATTAAATTAGGTATTCTCATATATAGATCAAACAAATATAATATTAAGATTCTCACATTAATCAAGCCGTAGTTTCTGCAATTATGTCAGTTGTAGGGTAATCGCTTGACCAGAATCTGATCTTGTATTCTATCTTGCATTTTACCTTCCCACTCTGATCTTTGGTCTTGAGTGTATTTAATTGGTCCGTGAATGTGTTTGTAGCATGGCACTGGTTGTGAGATGTTACTTTGAGAACAAGTAGTGCCTGCTGCCTTTACTTTAGGTAGATTCATTTTAAGTTCCATAATTGCGTCCTTAAGCTCATTTAAATCGCTTTTAAATCCCTCAATTGCAGTTTTAATAAAGCCTGGAATCTTTCCCAAATTCTTGATATTCAAAGAATGAAGTATTAGCTATTTTTAGGTGTGGTAATTGTTCTGTGACGCATTTCTCAAGGGCCATAGCATATGCGACAAAAGCTTCGTAAATTCTTGTTCCTGCTTCACCAATATATCATCAGTTCTGATTTCAACCATTGGTGCGCCTGTTTTCTATTCTATGCCAAGAGCAGTCTAATGTTTTTATAATTTGAGATACTAAGGAGTAGAACATTCCCAAGAAAGCATTTGAAATTCCAGTGACCTCATAGAAATTATCTTTTTGTTCTGCGAGAGGACCAGTAAGAAAGAGAAAAATATGAGTTTTAACAATTATGATCTAATGATCAAGATAAACAATTAATGCAAAAATACATTAAAGAAAAAGTGTATTGATATTTAATTTCACTAATTTGTATACTTTGATAGTTTCATAATCCCTTATAGATTATAAATTCTCTGATAATTTCTCCACTGAAGAATATAATACTTTATTGAAACTTTATTTCTAGGTCAGAGCTTTTAATAGTTGCAGATTAAGGATAAACTGAAATTACCATTGGTGAGGCAAAGTACAACTCACAAGCAATGAGACTTACTTCCAAGCAGGTTCTTAGATAGAAATTTTTAGGCATCATATTCTTCTTTTCAATTAAGTACAGCATATTTGGTGGGAAGAAAATTGAAATAGCCAAGAAGAGTCTAGAATTTGCTGTTTGTGATACTGCATTTTAAGCTCTATCTTTAGTCATTAAAATGCTTAATTAAGTACTTAAATTTCAAATCAATATAGCTCCTACTGCATTCTTAGAATAACCTGATAGCATTTTTCTGACACCTAATCCACACCTATTGAAGAACCAACTGCCACTGAATAACTTTTCTTTTTAAAATTTCCTCTGTTGTGTACAATGATGCTGCATTTATATTTCCATAATTCATCAATGCTTTGGATTCAGCAATTATTTTGTATTTTGTTGCAAGGTAAAAATGAAGAAAGCCTGCAAACCCATGGAATATAATGACCAGTATCAGGATGCACAGCAACTGATACAACAGTTTCTGCCGTCCTCAACTCTTTAACTTTCTCAGGAGTCATCAGCATTCTTCTTGATCCTTTTTTCTAAAATTACTCCTCCTCTTTATCTTTTTAAGCTTAAATCATATTTCTCATTTCTGTAATCTTGGAGTTTGTTAAAAAGGCAAGGAATGAATTGCAAGTCTTTTGCAATGCTCTAAACCTACCATAGTAAGTGTTTTAATCGAATTCTGGGTCTTATAGAGTGAAGGAGATCAAGTCATTTTATAGGACTTTTGGATTATCTGTATGCTAAGAACTCATTTTTATACTTAGAATTAAAATTAATAGACAATATAGAAAATCATTTAAATCTGCTAAAATATTAGATCAAATAAACTTACATATTAAACTTTACT
Source organism: Oxytricha trifallax (assembly GCA_000711775.1). Classification (NCBI taxonomy): domain Eukaryota; phylum Ciliophora; class Spirotrichea; order Sporadotrichida; family Oxytrichidae; genus Oxytricha; species Oxytricha trifallax. The sequence goes on along the minus strand of ARYC01011746.1, from coordinate 7,268 downwards.
TAATAAAAATACTTCAAATTTTTAGATAGATAAAAGTTATTTATAAATTCTTTCTTCAAATATAAATGTAATTTCAAATCTCATTATCGCTTAAGTCCTGATTTCTTCTTTTATTTTTGGTTCCTTTTTTAATATTGCTTCCCTAATCATCAATTGTCTAATTTGGTAAGCTTTCGTTAAGGAAGGGAGTTTCCATAGTCCTAAATTTGGTTATATATTGAGTGTGTTTCATGAGTAATATTAAAATTAATTTTTATCTATTCACTTATTAACTAAATCAACCATAAATTTAAGTCGTGACGTATTTCATAATGTGTTGACGTGGCAAAATGTGATTCCTGGATTAGAATCCTGAAGACAAAAAAACTTCGTAAAAAGCAGGTCAGCCTAAGTATCATCTACCCCCAAGATCAAGATGTAAAACTACAGAGCCAACGTTATGGATGTGGGTACAGAGCTTGTGGAGGTTCAGCTCCTCTGAAGATCGTGGTGAAAAATCTACTCGTATCACTTGCTGTTGGGGACTTAATCGCTGTCCTTTTGCTGTAATAACTTAGCGCCTATACTCGAGGAGAAGAAAGATCTTATTGTTGGCTTTTATAGTTATCATCTTCTCATTTTTTAAGGTTAAGCACCACCTTCATTTTGCTCCCTACCTAGGAAGCCAATCTCACGCCAGGAAACTTATGTATGCAAGGAAACCGTTTGAATACATAAGTCCGACAGAGTAACGTATTAAAGCTTGCTGGTTGAACCAAGACAGCTGACCTAATATGAAGCTGAACCCCTCTTTGTTCAGGGCTTGTGTTGGTGAAGTTTATTAGAAAAGTAGTAACTCAGGCCTTTTAAGGTCCCTATTTCCTTTATTTTCATTATAAACTAAATAACTTACTTGTCTTGCTCTAATTAAGCAATAAATTCCTAGTGCGATGGCAGTAAGATATATCAGATTTTGAACGACTGCCAAGAATATCGAGATACCTAAATTGCACTCACTCAGTACACCAATCTTAGTCCATCCATAAAAAGGACCTGCCTTAATTATGGAGAACACAAACCATACTATTACTAGAATTACTTAAGTGATTTGATAAAAACTGAATTTTATTTTGTGACCTGGTCCCTAACAAATAGCATAGTAACCTTGTGAAAAGCTTAACAAAGCGCAGAAAGAAAAGATCGGTACATCTATAGAAAAGCATGAGTTTTCTTTCAGAGATGAGTCAGAAAATTGTAAAACTAAATGAAAACTTACTGAGCAGTGAATACAAAATGATAATATTTGGTATAGCTTCGCAATCTGTTTTTATCTCTATGATCACGTTCAAAACTATGCATTTAAATTAATTTTTTAGTAAATTTACGATTAATAAGTGTGTTCACTAAAATTAGAATAGCACATGCATGCATTCTCTTTGCTAATTCTACAAAGGGTTAACTCAATTAGTCGGTAGAATAGTGTAAAATCTTAAGTAGAGGTGGGTAAATATAATTGTGCCAGCTTATAGGATTTTGATTGTTATTATTAGATGATAATTGTGAGCTGTCATTAGTTTCAATGCCCAAGTTTTCCTTAACGTGATTGATCATTTGTTTTTAAAACTTATCAAATTTAAGTTGAATTAGCGAGTTATAGAAATATATACTATTCATTAATTATATTAACATACATCATAAAAACATGAAGAAAGTTAGAAAATAAATTAATGATAATCAATAAGTTCAAGTAAATATAGTAGAAATGATTAGAATGTTTTTGTTATTATTTATATTTACTATTTTCATATTAATATTGTTTGATAATAAATTGTGAAATTTAATTGATAGTTAAAGATAGTACATGTGAAATTAAAATTAGTAGTTATGTTTTAAGTATATTTTATAAAAAATGGAAATCAACTAACAATAATTTCTGACCTACTTTTTACTCTGATCTTGAATCCTGAATATATTAATTTTTATATAGTTAAGATAGTTATAATAGATTAATTAATAGTCTCACATTTATCTCATAGAATTATAAAAAAAGTTAGTTCACTTTTAATAAATTTTATAATCAATAAACAAAATATATAAATTAAATTAGAATAAAAATGAATAATATAATTCACACTAATAATGTTATTTTTAATCAAAGTAGTCAAAGTGGGGCAAAATAAAGAAAAATTTGCTACTTTAGCCCCACTTTTATCATCTTTAGTGATGTAAGTATTTCTATTTAAATATTAAAAACTATTATAATCAAACTTATTCTTTTTTATTAAGTATGATGTATTTTGAATATTTGTTTCTAAATTGACTAATTATATTAAATTTTGATAACTGATTCATCACATTTTTTCTCAAATCTACCATTTTATTGAAAATTGACTTTAGGAAAATGAATTTAAATTTATAATTGCTTTCAAATCATAAACATTAATAGCATAGATTATTATGCTGAAAAAGAATTAAGTTGACAGGTAATAAGAATGAATTCTGTTACGATATAGTATTTACACAGAAAATATTTTTCATAAAGATACTTATAAATAGGGAAATTTGAATAATATTCAGTGAGAGAGTTTATAGTAACATTTTCTTATTTTATTTTTTAAACCCCCTCCCCCTTTAATTAATTTAAAATTAATTTCAAATAAGATACTTATTTGTTATAAAGTTAGGATTTAAAGCTTCAACTACAATTTTACATATTTTTTATTTTATCAATCTTTTATTAATGTAATTTCAATTGTCTCCTCCTATTCTTACACCTGATCCTGCAAAAGGCCTGTAAATTCCTCTTTGTTAAGAACTTTAGTTTGGTTACGCCCCTTCACCATCGTCATTTAATGAGTAATTTTTATTCTATTATTATTAGTTAGGAGCTCAATATCTGTAATTTTACGATGGGTTTTGTTGTTGATGATTAACTTATGAGGATCTCCTCCCAGCCATCAAACCATTAAGAGCTCCTCCTTACATTCCTGCCCCTCCTTAGTCATTATCGTACAACATGCCTTTGAACTCTTGGTATGCCTTGAAGGCAAAATAGATCGCAATAACATAGAAAATAGCGAATACAATCACCAATACCATACTAAATGTTCTCATACCTCCAGCAGAAAAGTAAGTACCAATTAACTAATTTTGTATACTCAAACCAATCGTAGCGAAAGATGCAATGAATTTATTTCCACAGATGATTATGTAAATAATTAAATGGCAATAGTGCATTTGAGTGGCTGCACACCATAAAATTATAATGCTGATCATTTCATAAATACCACTCTCTACACTCACGAACATCATAGTTATTGAGAGCACTAAATGTATCACTAAAATTACGTAGAGTTTTTATTTATGTTTCATTCCTTAATCAGTAGGGGGAGCTATTGGTTGCATGGACAAACCACCTCCAGGGAATAGACACATTTTTAGAAATTAATAATTAAGAATAATAATTAATTAAAATCTCTCAATAATTATTCTAATCTATACTTTAGGATAATATAATATTTTCAAAGGATTAATGCAAAATTTATATAATAACTCACTCATCCAATTTTAATAAGTGGAAAGCTGTTTAATTTATCACTTTTTTAATAGAGTAATCTTTTTTGACATTTCTTAGAATTTTAATGCTCTTTAATCATATTTAAACTATTGCATTTAATATTGGAAGGTCAAAGTTAGGCGGGACTTGAGGTTGTCCAATTTTCTTCTTGATATTAGCAAATTCCATTTATAGGTCATCTTCTTTAAATCTTTTCATTTTATTTATCAACTAAAAGCTGCTTATCATTTGCAAAAATTTATCCTTCAAGCTAATTTCTTAAATTTCATGCTTTAAATTTGTTGAAGTAGGGCTATTATTATTTAATGGAATATTCAATCGTTCATCATTTTGATTCTTAATAATATTTTTTTCTACTTCAACTATTTCATAGCCTTATTCATCAATAAATACTTTAATCATTTTAAAAATGAATTTTTTAGGGTTTTAAATTAAAAACTCTCTGTAATGATTTAACGGATCTTCTCTATAATTTTGTCTTATAATCTAGAACTGATTTAAGTTTTAACTATCAGTTGCTGATCCTTTGCCATTTTAGCAGGATGTATTTTAATAACTCTACATTTGAAACTTTCTCTAATAGTAGAGACTATTGAATTTGTTAAGAGAATTATTGGAATTTTAAAGATTATGATGAGTTTTTTCATGAGCTGCTAAGTTTCCTTTTTAATTAAAACCTCTATAGCATCCAGGATACTTGCACTAGAAGGGTTTTTCTCCTGTATGTATTCTTTAGTGAATAAACATATTGTACTCAAGCCCAAACCTTTTGCATCAAAATTCACAAACATATGGCTTTTCTCCAGTGTGTACTATAGAATGATATTTTAATTTGTTTCGATCTTAAAGTTTGTATTACATCCAGGATACTCACAAGGCCAGTTGTCCTTAGCTTCATGATTATGCATTTGTTTTTTCAAAGCTGCCTGACTTGTATAAACTTTTCCATTATGACAAATATCACAATAGAGCTCTTCAAAGTTATCTTCTGAAGAAGAAGTCGTAGTCATACCAGTTGCCTCTATATATTTTGACTTAATTTTTGTCTTCTTGTTCTATGGATCAGAATTTTGAGAATCACTATCTCTCGCTCTTGAAGATCTAGAATTATTGCTAAATCTCTTGCCTAAAGCATTTAATTTGCTTCGTATATTGTTTTTCAGTTTGCTTTTCAATGACTGCTGATGATTTTAGTATATTACTCCAAAGGTAATTGTACCACTCTAACTTAAGGGATTCAACCTTAGAGTTTTCTTTTTCTTAGCTCTTTTCATTCAAATGATTGTGGATTTTAGTTTTTTAAGCTAATCTTCAATTGTTTCTTCCATGTTTATTGGAGATATTGTAGGAACATTTTTTATTTCCTAATTCATAAGTTCTTCTTGAATGAGTTCTTTTTTCTCTATATCTATCTTTAATGAAGGTAACTCGTTAAAATTATTTTGCTATTTAGAAACAGTGCTCACTCTTTTCTACTTCTTTTTAATATAATCTTCACTTCAATTTTCATATGATTCGGTTTTTATTAGGCTTTCAAGGTTTTTTTGATTACTGTTTTCCGAATTATAGCTCATTATTTCATTTGAAATTTAATCTTCAGAGTTTTCTTATTATTAAAATTCATTGTTTTCTTTTTGATAAGTACTTCTAATTTTACTTTTTTAACTTTCTTTTTCTTCTTAAATTTTAACTTCTTCTTTTTGATTAGCTTAGTTTTTCACTTTTAATTTTAGATTTTGAATCTTACTATACTTATTTTGGTATCATTTTATTAGCAGTTATAATTTTTATTTTAATTTTTTCTTAAAATTTATTTACTAAAGATTCTCTATCTTACATTTTGCTATGCGGACCTTAATATTTTAAAAAATTTCTTAGACTTTGTTACTTTTCCTTCAGAATATGATTCATCTTTTTCGTCTGTTTTATTTTCTTCGGATTTTTCCTCTTATTCCTCTGATTTGACAATTATATTTTTTGAAGCTTTTTTCTTTCCTATCTTCTTTTTAACAGTATTCGATTTTTATATCTTAAATTCTACTATCTTTTTGACTTTGATGTTTTACTTCACTTTCAACTTCTTTTTATTTTATAAATTAGCTTTATTCTTATCAATTGCCTTTGACTTTATTTAAGGGGGAACTTTCCTTTCATTTGTCTTTCCTTTTAATCTTTTCTTGCTTTTCTTTTTCTTTTGTAATCTCGGTTTATTTTCATACTCCGAATCTTCTTTTTTCATGGATTAATCATCAGTGTCTGTATTCATTTATGTTTTATTTTCATCATCAACTTATTCAATTTTATCTTTCTTAAGATTTTTGGCTTTACATTAATTTTTAGCAGCTTTATCTTATATCTTATCTTTTAAGCATTCAACAGAATCTGATGTTTGTTACAATTATTTTGTAGCTTTTTGCTTTTAATTTTTATTCTTTATGGTTGATAGCTTAGATCTAGATTTCTTTACCATTTGCAAGGAAATATTAAAGAAAATTTTGATTTTAAATTAAATATTTATGATCAATATAAATTTGAAAATATAATCATACTTAGTTAGTGAGTTAACTTACTTGAAATTTACGGATTTATTGATAAAACCCCAGGAGTATTTTTTTGAATTAAGTTGAATTTGAATTAGAAATAAATACTATATTTTTATTATTATAGAATAGTTGGTAGCTTTATGTAAATTAATTAAAGTACTAATATATATATATATATATAGGGGGGTCTTCACAAATCGAAAAGCTACCAACTTTTGAGGCCTGATCTGATTAAATTTTATTTTAGTATATTAGCCCTTAATAATTATTATAAAAACACCCCAGTCCAAACAAAGATGCTGAGCCCAGATAACTAAGTCTCTCAGAGAATCATACCCTTCCTGTCCTCCCCATCGGTAGAGCTCCACCCATACCTGCTGCCGCCCACCCTCCGTGCCCAAATAGAGCCTTCACCAATACCAGATGTGGCCATCTTCGACACCAGGCTCCGATGCCTGCTGGACAGCATGTCGACCTACCAGAGATCCCCCAGAGAGATCCAGGACATTGCCACCACCATCTTTGGCCAAAATGTTATCACCCATTACAAGGAGACGCTGGACAGTGCTATAGAACTACGACTCTCGGTGCGCAAGCTCACCTTCCCCAGGGACGCCAACTATGGGAAGGAGGTGCTGTATGACTAAAGGATGGACGAGACTATAGGAGCAAGAGGGGTAGTACCTACTATAGATGACGTGACCGAGGTCGGAGGTGGGGCCTCCTTTACTACCTATAGGCAAAAACCTTAACGGCTAACCCATAAACCTCCATGGACGAGACATTGAGACTATCTGATGGTTAGGTGGAGCGGACTCCCTCAGCGGATGCAGGTTTAGAATGTGCCGATTCTAGCCTGACTCCTCATCAGTGGGCTGCCTGTCTCCATACCTGCATCGATAACTGAACGAATTACTAGAGAAAATAAAACCTAAAATTAACGGACAAATCCCTAACGGTCACTCAACTAATAACCTAGGGACCAACAGATCTTTAAAAAGCCCAGCAAAAAGCCAGCTGATAAAGACCTCCAGGAGATGTTCATAAGAGCCCCCCTCGCCCAGCGACGCCTACACCCTCACGGATTTCCTCTGGTGCTATTACGATTTCATTTAGAGATTTCCTCTAATCTAGAGAAGTTTAACTTAGTAGCCTTAGGAGAAAATCTT
>ARYC01011744.1:0-11752 GCA_000711775.1 Oxytricha trifallax | reverse complement strand
TGGAAAAATAAATAAATAATAATTATAATTTATATTGCTGGAATGGAATTGAATTGGGAAAATAAATAAATAATAATTATAATTTATATTGCTGGAATGGAATTGAATTGGAAAAATAAATAAATAATAATAATTATATTTTATATTGCTGGAATGGAATTGAATTGGAAAAATAAATAAATAATAATTATAATTTATATTGCTGGAATGGAATTGAATTGAAAAATAAATAAATAATAATTATAATTTATATTGCTGGAATGGAATTGAATTGGAAAAATAAATAAATAATTATTATAATTTATATTGCTGGAATAGAATTGAATTGGAAAAATAAATAAATAATAAATATAATTAATATTGCTGGAATGGAATTGAATTGGAAAAATAAATAAATAATAATTATAATTTATATTGCTGGAATGGAATTGAATTGGGAAAATAAATAAATAATAATTATAATTTATATTGCTGGAATGGAATTGAATTGGAAAAATAAATAAATAATAATAATTATATTTTATATTGCTGGAATGGAATTGAATTGGAAAAATAAATAAATAATAATTATAATTTATATTGCTGGAATGGAATTGAATTGGAAAAATAAATAAATAATTATTATAATTTATATTGCTGGAATAGAATTGAATTGGAAAAATAAATAAATAATAATAATTATAATTTATATTGCTGGAATGGAATTGAATTGGAAAAATAAATAAATAATAATTATAATTTATATTGCTGGAATAGAATTGGAAAAATTAATAAATAATAATTATAATATATATTGCTGGAATGTAATTGAATTAAAAAAATAAATAAATAATAATTATAATTTATATTGCTGGATTGGAATTGAATTGGAAAAATAAATAAATAATAATTATAATTTATATTGCTGGAATGGAATGTAATTTGAAAAATAAATAAATAATTATTATAATTTATATTGCTGGAATGGAATTGAATTGGAAGAATAAATAAATAATAATTATTATTTATATTGCTGGAATGGAATTCAATTGGAAAAATTAAATATAAATAATAATTATAATTTATATTGCTGGAATGGAATTGAATTGGAAAAATAAATAAATAATAATTATAATTTATATTGCTGGAATGGAATTGAATTGGAAAAATAAATAAATAATTATTATAATTTATATTGCTGGAATAGAATTGAATTGGAAAAATAAATAAATAATAAATATAATTAATATTGCTGGAATGGAATTGAATTGGAAAAATAAATAAATAATAATTATAATTAATATTGCTGGAATGGAATTGAATTGGAAAAATAAATAAATAATAATTATAATTTATATTGCTGGAATGGAATTGAATTGGAAAAATAAAAAAATAATTATTTAATATATATTGCTGGAATGGAATTGAATTGATAAAATAAAATAAATAATAATTATAATTTATATTGCTGGAATGGAATTGAATTGGAAAAATAAATAAATAAAAATTATAATTTATATTGCTGTAATGGAATTGAATTGGAAAAATAAATAAATAAAAATTATAATTTATATTGCTGGAATGGAATTGAACTGGAAAAATAAATAAATAATAATTATAATTAATATTGCTGGAATGGAATTGAATTGGAAAAATAAATAAATAATAATTATAATTTATATTGCTGGAATAGAATTGGAAAAATTAATAAATAATAATTATAATATATATTGCTGGAATGTAATTGAATTAAAAAAATAAATAAATAATAATTATAATTTATATTGCTGGAATGGAATTGAATTGGAAAAATAAATAAATAATAATTATAATTTATATTGCTGGAATGGAATTGAATTGGAAAAATAAATAAATAATAATTATAATTTATATTGCTGAAATGGAATTGAATTGGAAAAATAAATAAATAATAATTATAATTTATATTGCTGGAATGGAATTGAAATTGAAAAATAAATAAATATTAATTATAATTTATATTGCTGAAATGGAATTGAATTGGAAAAATATATAAATAATAATTATAATTTATATTGCTGGAATGGAATTGAATTGGAAAAATAAATAAATAATAATTATAATTTATATTGCTGGAATGGAATTGAATTGGAAAAATAAATAAATAATTATTATAATTTATATTGCTGGAATGGAATTGAATTGGAAAAATAAATAAATAATAATTATAATTTATATTGCTGGAATGGAATTGAATTGGGAAAATAAATAAATAATAATTATAATTTATATTGCTGGAATGGAATTGAATTGGAAAAATAAATAAATAATAATAATTATATTTTATATTGCTGGAATGGAATTGAATTGGAAAAATAAATAAATAATAATTATAATTTATATTGCTGGAATGGAATTGAATTGGAAAAATAAATAAATAATAATTATAATTTATATTGCTGGAATGGAATTGAATTGGAAAAATAAATAAATAAAAATTATAATTTATATTGCTGTAATGGAATTGAATTGGAAAAATAAATAAATAAAAATTATAATTTATATTGCTGGAATGGAATTGAACTGGAAAAATAAATAAATAATAATTATAATTAATATTGCTGGAATGGAATTGAATTGGAAAAATAAATAAATAATAATTATAATTTATATTGCTGGAATGGAATTGAATTGGAAAAATAAATAAATAATAATAATTATATTTTATATTGCTGGAATGGAATTGAATTGGAAAAATAAATAAATAATAATTATAATTTATATTGCTGGAATGGAATTGAATTGGAAAAATAAATAAATAATAATTATAATTTATATTGCTGGAATGGAATTGTATTGGAAAAATAAATAAATATATATTATATTTATATTTCTGGAATGGAATTGAATTGGAAAAATAAATAAATAATAATTATAATTTATATTGCTGGAATGGAATTGAATTGGAAAAATAAATAATTTATAATAATATTTTATTTTTTTTTATTTTATTTTACTATTCCAGCATATGCTTTTACACTTAAAAATAGATTTCTTGTTTCGATAGACATTAATGTATTTTTCTTGTTATTCTATTATTGAAATCATCAATTTCTTTTTATTTTTGTATATTATTATATTTTTTATTTTATTTTTAAAATTTTTATAATTATATATATATTATGCATAAATAATTCAAATTTCCTTTTATCTCTTATACAAGTTTATATCTTTGTATTGATCAAGATTCTATGAACTGAATTTATTAAGTCTTCTTTTCTTGAATCTTAAAATATAAAAATTAAAAGCTTAAAAGAAAAATATTTTTTGTTTAAACGATTTTTAAATTAATAATGATAATCTACTTTTTTTCAGATAATTTTACATCGTTTAATTATTTAAATTTGTTAATAGCTTTGCAGATAATTAAATTTTTGAGTGTTTTATCGAAGTCCTTTTATTCAATTCAAATTCTTTTTTAAAGTCAGAATCATTGTTATGCTTATTTTGAGAGGTATTCCACCGCGACCTCTACAAATGAGCAGAATAGCTTTAGTTAATATTATAAGGAGGGTTGAGGTTCTTTAAATTTTTGTTTTTATAAATTTACAATTCCTAATGCCTGTCACGATTATTCAAACTCGATTTTCTTTACGAGCGATTTGACCAATTTGTAGTCACTCGATAAAAGTGAAACTACACATATCTATTTTTTAATGCTTGATTACAAAAATGCGTCTATTAGCGTCACCAGGAATTCAGTATAAGGATAGATGAGCTTAATACTGACAATTTATGTTTGCATCTATTTAGGAATTTTAATGATTTGTCTTGTATTGGTGATAAGCTATTAGAATATGTTAATTTAAAATTTCCGTTGTTGAGATATCTTAAAATCATGTGAATTTTAAGCATAGAATGAAATAAAAGCTTGTTACACTCTAGATTTGCAAAATGACTTACAAATATTTTATACAAACTATTAAATCTAATAGTTAAGTTTATGTGAAATAACTTAAAGTCCCATAAAAATGTGATTTTTGAATGTGTTCATTAAAGTTATTTTCGTTCTTTGAATATCCTAACATCTTCAAGCTTGCAACAATTGAGATTAATTATTTTTAATTCGAGGTGCTTTGATTAAATCTTCTGAATCATAGTTATTCCATATCTTTATATTTATTTTGTTGCTAGACAAAGAAAAAATTAAATGCAGTTTGCGATGCTTTGTATATCATAAAACCTTTTACAGAAACTTGAAAATTAAGTATATTACTGAAATGTAATAAAATATGAGAATTAAATAATTTTTGTTAAAATATATATTCCTAAAATGTTAATGAATAAGATAATTAATATAAAAATTATTGTTAGATAAGTTATATCACAAGATTTAAAAATATAAAAAAAAACCTTCTATATAAAATGCTTAAAATGAATGTAAATAATTCCCGTAAGTATTTTTTAGAAAGAGATCCTCTTAATAGTTTCAATTCATAACTGTACCTATTACTAAACATTTACTTGAGAGAAAATGATGTACTTACTATATGCCCGTTATTAAATCAATCATTTAACTCAATATTTTATAGCATCCTAGTACTTGGTGACCGTAACGATGAAAGATTCTAGAATTGCACACATAATTCTACAATATTTGTTGATTGGATGTTTGTTACACAGAAATCTATATCAGCGAAATCAATCAAATAACTAACATTGACATTCGATTATCTGTTTAAATTTATTTAATGAATGTCATGTCTATTTATACAGCTCTCATTTTCAATAGGTTTAAAGTCTTATTTTAAACATTAGGTACTAAAGAAAATTTTAATGAAAATTAATTTGAGTTGATCTCTTGATGGACAAGATTAAAGTCATTCATTCATGTTAAAGGTACATATTCGCACCTTGTGCAGTTCAAATTTCTACGCTATCTCGTCTGAATTATAGATAATAGAGGTTGATATCATCAATTCAGCAAAATTTGTTAAGCATTTTATAGATAAATGCTTCTTACGTTTAGATAAATGGCTGATTTTCAATGCTATGCACAGAAAGATATATCTTCTTTTTAGTTGCGCAAAGTAGTAACATTGACGACTAAATAATGTCAAAGAGTCTTAGCAATGTAATAAACTGTCAAAGCAGATCCACAACTTAGAGAGACTCTAAAATATCATTCTTCAGTAGCAACTATTTATTACTAGGATAAGACCAATGTGGCTATTCTTGATATGCTTTCCTTCTTTATAGTTAAGAGGAACGTATTATATACTGAATGAATCTATCCTAGAACTTCCATTTTAAATACATTTATTTGAGTTGTCTTAAGAGAAAGACTATTATAGAAGGTTACTCTCAGCCTAGTTCCTTCAAATAATCAATATTTAAATGCAATTTATAAAGTTAAGTACTCAAAAATTCCAATGATTTTTATTTGATAATGTTTTGAGCAATTTCATAAACAAAAATTAAAGATTAATCGAAAACTGAAGAGAGGTTCGGTCTCTCAAGATAAGATTCTTAAAGTTTATTATGGGATGATTAATAGTGTTGCACTTAAAGCATTGTCGTGGTAGATCTTAATCAGCGAATTCGATCAAACATTTATGTTGAAGCTCTAAAATTATAAAAACATCAAAGTGAAAAATCAAATATCAAAGAAAAGATTCTTTTTACAAACATATGGACTTATATTTGAGGGAGAAATTTATTATACAGCATATGCCTGAACTAAAAAACTCATTTAAAAAATAATATGACAAGATAAATAATCCAAATATCTTTTTTATAAGATGATTTAAAATGAATATGTAAATAGTTCCCGTAAGTTTTTTTATAGAAAAACATCTTCTTAATAGTTTCAATTTATATCTGAACATATTACAGAACATTGATTTGAGAAATTTAGATAATTTGGGCCTGTAATTGAATCATTCATAAAGCTCAATATATTATAGTATCTTAGTACTTGGTGAACGTAGCGATGCAAGATCCTAGAAGTGCACACAAAACTCTACAATATTGATTGATTTTATGTTTGTTACAGTGAACTCTATATCAGCGAAGTCAATCAAATAATTAAGATTGACATTCGATTATCTTTTTACATTTATAATAATAAATGTCACATTCATTTAGACAAGCCTTATTTTCAATAGATTCAAGTCTTTTTTAAGACTAAGCTACTAAAGAAAATGTGAATGAATATTAATTTGAGTTGATCGCTTGGTGCACAAGATTTTATCCTTTCATTCATGTTGAATGTACTTATTTGCACCTTTTTAGAGTTCAAATTTCTACCCAATCTCTGAATAATGTAATAAACTGTCAAAGCAGATACACAACTTTAGAGAGACTCTAAAATATCATTCTTCAGTAGCAACTATTTATTACTAGGATAAGACCAATGTGGCTATCTTGATATGCTTTCCTTCTTTATAGTTAAGAGGAACGTATTATATACTGAATGAATCTATCCTAGAACTTCCATTTTAAATACATTTATTTGAGTTGTCTTAAGAGAAAGACTATTATAGAAGGTTACTCTCAGCCTAGTTCCTTCAAATAATCAATATTTAAATGCAATTTATAAAGTTAAGTACTCAAAAATTCCAAAGATTTTTATTTGATAAGATTATGAGCAATTTCATAAACAAAAATTAAAGATTAATCGAAAACTGAAGAGAGGTTCGGTCTCTCAAGATAAGATTCTTAAAGTTTATTATGGGATGATTAATAGTGCTGCACTTAAAGCATTGTCGTGGTAGATCTTAATCAGCGAATTCGATCAAACATTTATGTTGAAGCTCTAAAATTATAAAAACATCAAAGTGAAAAATTCAAATATCAAAGAAAGATTCTTTTTACAAACATATGGACTTATATTTGAGGGAGAAATTTATTATACAGCATATGCCTGAACTAAAAAACTCATTTAAAAAAATAATATGACAAAATAAATAAACCAAATATCTTTTTTATAAGATGATTTAAAATGAATATGTAAATAGTTTCCGTAAGCTTTTTTATAGAAAAAAATCTTCTTAATAGTTTCAATTAATAACTATTAAACAACATTGGTTTGAGAGAAATTGAGATAATTTGGGCCTGTAATTGAATCATTCATAAAGCTCAATATTAAAAAGCTTCCTAAAAGATAATTAAGAGATAAGGGGTTTTGGGAAGTTCTGCTTTTGCCTTTGGTCTGAGTCATAAAAGATCTATCACTAATTGCAGGTGCAGAGATGTAAAATTATAATCCCAAGCATTAATTCACAACAATCTAACTTATAATGCAGTCTTGTTAATCTTGATAGGTATTTATTAATCAATCTATTTTTTAACTTATTAGTATTATTACAAATAATAATATTATTATTATTATTATTATTATTATTATTACAAAAAAATATCAACATTAAATTTAAATATTGACTTGTAGTTTTAAAATGGGTGAATTGATAAATAAAATAAATAATAAATAAATAAATAATTGTTTTTAATTTTTAAAAATTAATTAAGTTTTTAAATCAAACTATGCCTTTTAATTTCTAGTTTTAATTGAATTCAAGCGTGAAAAGCTACAATTCTGTAGAATTGTACTCAAATGGAGTATCTCATAAAATGGAAGTTCATAAATTGAATGAGATCTTCGTGATTATTAAAGTTAGTATGATATCTTGGTACCGCCATTTAATTATTTTGAAAGAATGTTACTGAAGGAGGTCTAAAATTGTTGTGAACAGTTGGCGCTTGATCTAAAAAGAACCATAGATCTTAATGCTCTCCTTCTCTAGATCTGTTAAGGCCAATAGCAAAATTTCGATCACCAAGCTCATTCTTTAATTCATTTACAGCAACATGAAAGTGTTCCAAATCTTTTTCTTTTATTTTTCTTTCTAAATGGCAAAAGTTAACTTGCCCATCAACAAGTACAGGTATATTCTTTTTAAGAACGTATGAAGGCTCTATCGTGTCGTAGTCTAGACCAGTTATTTTAGCATGCTTAAGCTTTTTGGATTCGGCATCCCATTTCTTTTTAATTTTCTCAAAATTTAGAACCAACAGAGTTTAATTAAATTCTATATTCGGTCTGAACTGCCTAACTCGGGATGTTCCAATATAGCATTCAACAACATTCCAAAAGGTCTAAGTAGGAGTCAGTAATGTAGTAGAATTAATAAAAGTAGTAGAATCCAAGTCTTCATCTTCTTCATTGAGGTTTAGGTTGCTCATTAGTCTTTCCACCATGATTTGAAAATAAAATAAAAAAATAAAGTTAATTTAAAGTTTTTAATTTAAAATATAATTAAAATTAAAATTGAAGCCTATTTATATTAATATCTTTATAAATATTAATGGGTTAGCTTTCAAAATTATTAAATAATTAAAGCTGAAGATAATATTAAAAATAAATATTTACTTATGATTCCAATAATTTTAAATTGTTATAAATAAATTATATATTTAATAAATTATAAATGAAATAAATGTCTACAAAGTCGAAACTTAAAATCAATAAATAAGGACTCATATAGTAGAGTTTTATACGGAGAATATTATGCACAAATGGATTTTGGCCGAAAATATCATTGAAACAGTCTAAATGAAAATTTAAATAAGAGCAAGATTTGCTGTAAAAAACATTTCTTTCATTGAGGCTGGATGGGATGACTTCTTTAATTCAGCTAATCTCGTTAGCATCTGAGTCTATTTAAAGCAAAGATTAAAAACAATAGACGTATAGCGCTTTGATAGCTACTTGAGAGATAAGGGGTTTTGGGAAGTTCTGATTTTGCCTTTGGTCTGAGTCATAAAAGATCTATCACTAATTGCAGGTGCAGAGATGTAAAATTATAATCCCAAGCATCAATTCACAACAATCTAACTTATAATGCAGTCTTGTTAATCTTGAGAGGTATTTATTAATCAATCAATCTATTTATACAATTATTACTATTATTACAAATAATAATATAATTATAATTATTATTATTATTAATATTACAAAAAAATATCAACATTAAATTTAAATATTGACTTGTAGTTTTAATATGGGTGAATTGATAAATAAAATAAATAAATAAATAATTGTTTTTATTTTTTAAAAATTAATTAAGTTTTTAAATCAAACTATGCCTTTTAATTTCTAGTTTTAATTGAATTCAAGCGTGAAAAGCTACAATTCTGTAGAATTTTACTCAAATAAAGTATCGTTATTGTTCGGTCTCATAAAATGGAAGTTCATAAATTGAATGAGATCTTCGTGATTATTAAAGTTAGTATGATATCTTGGTACCGCCATTAAATTATTTTGAAAGAATGTTACTGAAGGAGGTCTAAAATTGTTGTGAACAGTTGGCGCTTGATCTAAAAAGAACCATAGATCTTAATGCTCTCCTTCTCTAGATCTGTTAAGGCCAATAGCAAAATTTCGATCACCAAGCTCATTCTTTAATTCATTTACAGCAACATGAAAGTGTTCCAAATCTTTTTCTTTTATTTTTCTTTCTAAATGGCAAAAGTTAACTTGCCCATCAACAAGTACAGGTATATTCTTTTTAAGAACGTATGAAGGCTCTATCGTGTCGTAGTCTAGACCAGTTATTTAGCATGCTTAAGCTTTTTGGATTCGGCATCCCATTTCTTTTTAATTTTCTCAAAATTTAGAACCAACAGAGTCTAATTAAAATCTATATTCGGTCTGAACTGCCTAACTCGAGATGTTCCAATATAGCATTCAACAACATTCCAAAAGGTCTAAGTAGGAGTCAGTAATGTAGTAGAATTAATAAAAGTAGTAGAATCCAAGTCTTCATCTTCATCATTGAGATTTAGGTTGCTCATAAGTCTTTCCACCATATCGAGTTAAATAAAATAAAATAAAAAAATAAAGTTAATTTAAAGTTTTTAATTTAAAAGATAATTAAAATTAAAAGTGAAGCCTATTTATATCAATATCAATATAAATATTAATGGGTTAGATTTCAAAATTATTAAATAATTAAAGCTGAAGATAATATTAAAAATAAATATTGACTCATGATTCCAAAAATTTTAAATTGTTATAAATAAATTATATATTTAATAAATTATAAATGAAATAAATGTCTACAAAGTCGAAACTTAAAATCAATAAATAAGGACTCATATAGTAGAGTTTTATACGGAGAATATTATGCACAAATGGATTTCGGCCGAAAATATCATTGAAACAGTCTAAATGAAAATTTAAATAAGAGCAAGATTTGCTGTAATAAACATTTCTTTCATTGAGGCGGGATGGGATGACTTCTTTAAATCAGCTAATCTCGTTAGCATCTGAGTCTATTTAAAGCAAAGATTAAAAACAATAGACGTATAGCGCTTTGATAGCTACTTGAGAGATAAGGGGTTTTGGGAAGTTCTGATTTTGCCTTTGGTCTGAGTCATAAAAGATCTATCACTAATTGCAGGTGCAGAGATGTAAAATTATAATCCCAAGCATTAATTCACAACAATCTAACTTATAATGCAGTCTTGTTAATCTTGAGAGGTATTTATTAATCAATCTATTTATTACAATTATTACTATTATTACAAATAATAATATAATTATAATTATTATTATTATTAATATTACAAAAAAATATCAACATTAAATTTAAATATTGACTTGTAGTTTTAAAATGGGTGAATTGATAAATAAAATAAATAAATAAATAATAATAATTATAATTTATATTGCTGGAATGGAATTGAATTGGAAAAATAAATAAATAATAATTATAATTTATATTGCTGGAATGGAATTGAATTGGAAAAATAAATAAGTAATATATATAATTTATATTGCTGGAATGGAATTGAATTGGAAAAATAAATAAATAATAATTATAATTTATATTGCTGGAATGGAATTGAATTGGAAAAAAAAAATAAATAATAATTATAATTAATATTGCTGAAATGGAATTGAATTAGAAAAATAAATAAATAATAATTATAATTTATATTGCTGAAATGGAATTGAATTGGAAAAATAAATAAATAATATAATTTTAATTAATATTGCTGGAATGGTATTGAATTGGAAAAATAAATAAATAATAATTATAATTTATATTGCTGGAATGGAATTGAATTGGAAAAATAAATAAATATTAATTATAATTTATATTGCTGGAATGGAATTGAATTTGAAAAGTAAATAAATAATAATTATTATTTATATTGCAGGAATGGAATTGAATTGGAAAAATAAATAAATAATAATTATAATTTATATTGCTGGAATGGAATTGAATTGGAAAAATAAATAAATAATAATTATAATTTATATTGCTGGAATGGAATTGAATTGGGAAAAATAAATAAATATATAATTATAATTTAAATTGCTGGAATGGTAATTGAATTGGGAAAATAAAGAAATAATAATAATTATATTTTATATTGCTGGAATGGGAATTGAATTGGAAAAATAAATAAATAAATAATAATTATATTTATATTGCTGGAATGGAATTGAATTGGAAAAATAAATAAATAATAATTATAATTTATATTGCTGGAATGGAATTGAATGGAAAAATAAATAAATAATAATTATAATTTATATTGCTGGAATGGAATTGAATTGGAAAAATAAATAAATAATAATTATAATTTATATTGCTGGATTGAAATTGAATTGTAAAAATAAATAAATAATTCTTATAATTTATATTGCTGGAATGTAATTGAATTGGAAAAATAAATTAATAATAATTATAATTTATATTGCTGGAATGGAATTGAATTGGAA
>ARYC01011743.1:0-14072 GCA_000711775.1 Oxytricha trifallax | reverse complement strand
CTATCATCCTAATTTCATTAGACTTAAAAGCTTTTTTCTCTTCACTCAGTAAGGCTTTTAAGAATGAGATTTTAGTTCCCTCCTAAGTCGGCAAGAACAAACCAACTATAATGGATTTATTAATCTTACTTAAGAACTTACCTTGCTATACCAAATATTTATAAACGTCCTCTTTACTTCGAAATTTTCCTATTAAATCTTGAGATTAAATTCTCTTCATTGCATCATTCATAGACTCCATCTTGCTTCCTCTTTCTAGAAATGTTAATGAAATTTAAAATTATGGATATCCATTCTAAGTTTATTAAAATCTTACTACGTAATAGGGAGGACCTACTGGAGGTCAACCTTGAAAAGATATACGGAGAAGCATTGAAGAGCTTGCTCCAAGTTTCACAGATTGATTTCCATTTTTATTTATCTATCTCCATTAAATTACTCCTAATAATGTTTAATTATTTTAGGAGGTCCTCCAAATTAAGTTAAACTTGATTTGGAGGACCTCCTAGAGAAACAAAACTTCATTAGGAGTATTTTAATTTACTAAAATGTATAAAATTCTCATAAAATAAAGCAATATAAGTGTTTTAAGAGTAAATATGATAAATTAATGAAGATATATTGATATATAGTTCCAACTGTAGCTTTAGCTATTGTCTTAAAGTCTCCTCTCACTGTATTTCCATCATCACATTAGTATTCACTGATTCTTGATCAAACTAAGCAGAACATTCCCGTTTGAAAGGTCTCCTTCTTAGCATCACTAAGAGCTGCTTCAAAGGTGCTGCTGCTGGCAGCTCAGACACAGCTAGGTTTAAGAGTGCTCTGGCCAGGATCCTTAGAGATCAGGAGTCTACATTTTAATTGCTAGAATACTAATGTTTTTAAAAAGTTAATAAAATTAAATAATTCAAAGTCTTAAATAATAAATATCATCTTAAAATTAATTAAGACATCTATATTATTATTTCTCTATAAATTAAACCTATTAGTATGATTTAAAGTTTACAAACACTAAAACTTGAGTTTTAATTTGAATGATTTAATTTTATTAACTTTTAAACATTAGTATTCTAGCAATTAAAATGTAGACTCCTGATCTCTAAGGATCCTGGCCAGAGCACTCTTAAACCTAGCTGTGTCTGAGCTGCCAGCAGCAGCACCTTTGAAGCAGCTCTTAGTGATGCTAAGAAGGAGACCTTTCAAACGGGAATGTTCTGCTTAGTTTGATCAAGAATCAGTGAATACTAATGTGATGATGGAAATACAGTGAGAGGAGACTTTAAGACAATAGCTAAAGCTACAGTTGGAACTATATATCAATATATCTTCATTAATTTATCATATTTACTCTTAAAACACTTATATTGCTTTATGTTAACTTACAGACTTTTATGGTTATTCAATTTACTACTTCTAAGCAAAGAATCTACCAGAGTGTCTTATACTTGACTACTATAATTTATCAAGGTATATTATATCATTATTATAATAAAATATATCAGAAAACTAAAATGAGCGCTAACCTTTTGAGAAGAGCGGCATTACTTTGATCAAGTCAATAAAAAATATCATTCCAGCAACCAAGAAAAGTAGAGACCAGAGACGCTTGTACTCAGTGGGAGCCTACTTATGACAACTTTGACCAGTCTAGCTTTGAGATTAAAATATAAGTTAAGTAGGAGGTCATCATAGAAGCTGTGCAAATTGAGGAGAGGTTAAACAACCAGCCATAAAGCATCAATAAATACCAGCCAAAGTTTACTATTAATGCAAAGAATGCAATAAAGTTTTCCCTTACAAGTCAACTTATAAGAGACACTTGAGAGATAAACACAACGATATGCCAAGGTTATATTCAAGCATTAAAAGAAAGATGGGAAATGTGTCTGTGAGTTTTGTGAGAAGCCATATTCTCATACTAGAGACCTCAAAGTGCACTTAAAGAAAAAGCCCAATCAAAGTTTTTTCCTTATTCATGAACCGATAGGAAAAAGATTCCTATAAAAAAGAAGATCGAAAAATCCTGCCGAGTCTCTTAGAGTTGAGGTATAGAAGTGAGTAAAAATGAAGAAAGCAGTTTAGAACTTTCCAGTATCTGAGATCAATAAAATCATGGTAAAAATAGAGGCAATGAAGATTCCCATATTAAAAATTATTGACTTAGATTCTTGCCTAGAAAGCTACCTCACTCTTGAAGATAAAATAGAGAAGAGAGTCATTACTGATGATTAATATGCTTACAAGACATATCCTTTCAATTACTTCCTTGCTGATGACAAGTTACAAATGGAATTTGCTAATGAATTATGCTCTTTAAAAGGCAAAGTTAAATGAGTGCAGGCATATCATCTAGCTTGATGCTATTTTACTTGGTGAAGATCATGTAGCCTTCAGACTTCCTTTATTAGAAATGACTTACAGAGAATTCTTATCTGACAATAGATGTCAGAGATAAATTAGCTATATAATATAGCAGATAGTGGAGGGGATTGAAGAGCTTCACAGGCTAGGTTATGTTCATAGAGACTTAAAGCCAGAGAACATCATGATGAACTTTCAGCCTCATAGAGTTTATATTATTGACTTCAATAGAGCTCAAAGAGTGCAAGCCTCTGCTTAAGGAAATATATACGGCACTCCTGGATATTTCCCAGAGAGAGAGGATTGGAGAGATGGAGACACTTAATGGGATTTCTGGGCTCTAGCAGTATTAATAATTATAGAGAGCGACATGCCAAGAAACGATTACTTTAGCTGCAGGGGTTAGGGAGATTCTAAGCAGAGAATCAAACAATTTCTCGATAAAAATAAAATAAATGGAGGTCTCAGAGAAAACTATTATGAAGCCAAGCTAAGAGAATTAACAAACAATAGAAACAATCAAACATTAATTTAGAAAGATAAAATTGAGAGAACTGTCATATGACTCTAAGCATATGTTTGTGTGAAATATTTAAAAAACTCGCTTGTTATACTCACTTAAATTACTAATATTTAAACATTAAACCCCAACATAAACCTATTAAAACCCTAATAAAGTATGCACTAATAGTCTAATTTTATCAATCAAAAACTCAATCAAACTACTGAAAGGGTTTTGGGGTTTTGATTGCTTGTAGCTGTTTAGCATTTTAACTCAGGCACTTGAAAACATTCTGCATTAAAATAAAAGTTCTCACAGCACCACATTTGACTACCTCTGCGACTCGAAGACTTTAAAGCATTGGGCACACTTTCCAATCGACTAGCGAGCTGTGATGTTTCATCGCAAGTTTCCTGACATACGTATCTCTCCTTAACTATAGCCAACATTTATAAAAGAAATGGTATTACTTTCAAGACAGTCAACAGAGTGAAGAGAGTGATTGATTTTACAGTGCCATTTTATTGTAATAATTTAAACTATATATGATTAAATGCAGAGGGCTATTGACAATAACATCAAGTTCATACACGCTGATGAAGCTGTATTCACCTTCAACACATTTATTAATAAGTCTTGGTACAAGAAATATGATAATATAGAAGTGTATGACTAAAAGGTAAACCTAGTCACCCATTAAATTTTAGCTGGTATAAGTGAAGATTCAGGCTTGGAGAGTTATGTCATTCACCCTCACTCAATTAAGCGAGAGTAGTTTATAGAATTCCTTCATAAGCTGAGAGATGAATACAACGATTAAGAGATCATCATGTTTGTTGACAACCTCTCAATTCATAAGACTAAGGAGTCTAAGAAAGCTTATGAAGAATTAAACATTACTCCTGTTTGCAACGTTCCCTATAGCCCTTAATTTAATGGAATAGAATTCTACTGGAGTTTAATCAAGACTCATTACAAGAAGCTGCTGCTGTATCATCTTATGCATGACTTGCCTATCGACACAGTAGACTCGATTAAAAGCAGCTGTAAGAGAGTGAGTGTAGATAAGACAACAATTTGTGCGAGAGAGGGAAGAATGAATGTTTATAAATAAGTTTTAGATTTAAACGAATGAATATATTCACATATTTAATTGGCCCATAAAGGGGTTTGTTCTCTTTCTTCTCCTCTTCTTATGGCTTGCTTGGACCCATATTTCTTCTCTTTGTGCAAGCTCCAGCATCAATGTTCATTTCTTCTGGCTTTTGGACATCTTTATAAAGTCTCTTGCTCACTACATAAATAGTCTATGACTTTCTCTCTCTGTGAACCTTCGCATGCTCTTTCATTAGGAATATACCAGTTCCAGGTTTCCCTACAAAGTTATGAATAAAAGCTTACTTGAGAGGTAAGGATGCTTCTTTAGCTCTTCAAGCCATGCTTCGCTTATAAGAATGCATTGCTTCTTTTAATCTTCTGGAGGAATATAGTAGCGTTTCTTGTGAGCTTCTTCTATGATCTCTCTGATATAACTCTCTCTTAAAGTGCCAAGAGCACCAAAGAAGAAGCTCCTTTCTGGAATTTTGTTAGAGAGTTGTTTCTTGGTAGGAAGATGAACTACAAACTCTTCATTTTTCATCGCTTTGTCGTAGAGAATAGTGGCTGAAATATCTGGGTAATTTGGTATATTTATCAACTTTATTTCATTGTTTTTGAAGGCTTTCTTCTCATCACAGAGAATAGCTTTTAAGAATGAAATTTTGGTACCTTCCATCGTTGGAAGGAATAAACTTACTATAGTATGTGATTAAGTATATGTCATATGCTTACCATGCTGAGAGAGGTATCGATAGAGATCTTCCTTGCTTCTAAATCTTGATCATTTTTTAAGCTTTGACCCTCTTCATTGCAGTACTTATAGATTCCATCCTTGTTCCTTCTCTTGTTTTTGAATTTCAAATTTTAATATATAGAGTTCTGGATCCTACTGTTAAAAATCTTAGTATTAAATATGGGCATCTTATAGGAGGTCAACCTGGTAAGGATACGTGGAGAAAGCTGCCAAAAGCTGTATCAAACTTTAGAGATGGAGCTCCATTATTATCAATTTAGTTCCATTAAATTAGTACTAAATTTGTTTAAATTTAATTAGTACGGTACTAAATTCGTTTAAATTTAATTGGTACCAATTTAATAGTACCAAAACTTAATTAGTACCAAGTTTTAAACTAATGAGGTTTTAATGGAAAAGTTCCAAAATGGTTCAAATCTAATTGGTACCAGTACCAACCTGAATTTATTCTCAGTTGGTACCAAAATTAAAAATATTAACATAAAATTAGAAAATTTATAGTTATAAACTAAGTATAAATATGATGTCTAACACATAAGAATCAACCATTGTTGTTGCAGTGCCAGCTCCTATATAAAGTTAGTATAGCCAGTGAGGTTTTTACTTATAATAGAAATTTAAATTTGAATTTAAACATGGCGGCTAACTTAAATCGAAAAGCAATTTCTCTTAGCAGTGGATAATCATAGCTAAACTTTGCCTCAACTAAAAGGCCAGAAGTTATTTATGTTGAGAGGCAGGTCGAGCTAAAAGCTCTTGAGTTTTAAGCAGAGGTCTTCAAAATAGAAGTATAGAACTTAAAAGAGAGAGCAGAGATAGGACTTTAAACATAATTGAATATGTTGAAGACCTAAGAGAACAGCTCCCTATTGAAAAGATAAAAACATTTTAATGTGAAGACTGCTAGAATTTTTTCTCAACTGAACAAAGCTTGAAGAGACACCTTAAAGAGGTACACTCTGGCAAAGCCAAGATATATTTCAAGCATGAAAAAGTGGATGGAAGGTACTAATGTACAAGTTGTATGAAGTCTTATACTCACTCTGCAAAAGTTAAGAAGCACATGCAAAAGCATCACCTCAGTGAGTTCTTGTTTTAAGATAAAGAGACATTAAAACTTGTGCCAGCTAAAAGAAAATCAAATACTATCGAGTCTTAAAGATAGTTACAGGAGAAGCTCAAGAGACAGAAAAGATAAGAATCGATGAACTAACCTGCAGGCAATACAATTCTAGACTGTTTCCAAGCAAAAGCTATGACCATTCCTGCATTGAATGCAATTAATCTTAGTAGTTGTATTGAGAATTACTTGCATATAATTGTTCCTAACAAGGCAAAGCTTATAGTGGTTGATGAGTATGCATATAAGGTGTACCCTTTCAGCTATCTCCTTTAAGAACGAGCAATACTAGAATGAGTTTGCTAACGAATATATGATTCTTAGAGAGGCCTAGAGAAAAGATTGCAAGAACTTGCTTAAACTAGATGTTGTTAATTTAAGCTATGGTTTTATCGCACTAAGACTTAAGAAATATGAAATGACTCTGAGAGATTATTTATATCATAACAGATACCCAGATGATTTGAATGATATACTATCAGATATGACAAAGGGTGTCAAGGAGTTGCATGAACTTGGATATGTTCATAGAGATTTGAAACCTGAAAATGTTATGCTGAATCTCTGTCCTTTAGAAGTCGTAGTTATTGATTTCAATAGAGCCTTGAGATAAGAGATAGTAACTTTAGCAAAGGTTCTTGGAACTCCTGGCTACTTCCCAATAAGAGAGAAGTGGACGAATGGATCAGTTTAGTGGATGTATGGGCAGTAGCTGCTATAATTTTAGAGAGTGACATGGAATGCATGTCTTACTATGGTACCAAATAAGAGAAATAATCAATAAGTTTAGCCATTAAGCATATAAAGCAGGACGATATCTGCAAAGAAATCAAACAGATTATAGACATGATAATTTTAAGAGCACCATCATTTCCAAGATAATCCTTAGACGATTTACTTGAACCACTACTTAGAGCAAGATTCAAGAGATACAATAAAGACAAGCAGATAAAATTTGTTTGAGTTATATCGCCTAATAATCATTAAATATACTTAAAATTCACATAAAACCTGCATTTTCTCTACTAACCCCAATAAGACCCCAACTATACCCTACAAATCAAAGCACTTATAAACCTCACTAAGGGGTTTTGGGGTTTTGAATAGGGTTGAATTAGCAATTAGGCCTCCGGATTTTTCAAATTTTTACATAAAGCCAATTTTCAATGAGGCCAGACACGAAAATCACTCAAAAGACCAATGGCTTGTCAGCCATTTCTTGCAAGCCTAATTTTTTCACCTTTAAATGTTAACATTAACATTAGCAATGCATCTGAGCTGGTTTGCTTCATATTGATCTTTAAATCCAATGGATAAGTGAAGGAGAGAGGTTTTTCTTTTATTAAATTTGAAGAATCCAGTGGTATTTTTAAATAATCCACCTATTAATTATAATAATCCAGTATATAATACTATAATCAAAACTTAAAAATACCATGAATCCAGACCAAGAGCGGGATCAGATAGCTGAGTCTTTTCTCCTTAGATTAAAGAACTAACCCCTGGTATATATTTTTCTTCTCCTGTTATAGTAGGAGGATTTCAAAGGCTATTAAAAGACATGGGATTTTAAGAACGTGGTGAGAAAGTTTATAAACAATAGCAAAAGAAAGAAAGCCAAGAACAGCAGTGATACCTAGTCATGGTCTCTGAGAATCTTAACCACTTCCTTTCATCCGAGGAATTGAAGACGAGTGCCAGACAACTGTGAGCTTAGCTAGTGAATCAATGCAAGCTCCAAGACCCTATCCTGAGCTGGCTATTAACTATGGGTCAATAATCGGCCATGAGATGTTGGTGAAGCACTTTGAAAGTTTCAAATAATCAAATTATTAATAAAAGGAGCAAATCCTTCAAGAAATAATCCCCCTAAATACCCAATCTTTACTTTCATTCCTTTAGCACTTTGAGACGGCTAATGAACCTTAAGTGAACCAAGGACTATTCTATTTAATTACGGATTTGATCTCTAGCAACAAAAAACTAGACTAAGACTCCAAGGCTCGTATTTTTTTTGGCTGTCCTTGGTTACTATACAGGTGAAAAGTACCAGGCTCAAGAAACCTTAATATAAGAAGCAATTCTCTTACTTATAAGGTCCTCCAATGCTAGACAAGCCAAAGGCTTAGCCAACTTGGTCTTTATTACTGAGGCAACATGTCTAAGTAAGCAGCTTGCTATTGTCTAGAAGTTAAAAGAGTCCAATCCAGGCATCATTCATCTTTTGGCTTAAACATGGCACTACTTTTAAATTGACACTTAGGAGTTCAAACTAATACCAAATTCCTTCTTTATAATGCACGTACCTTTTATTATCATGCTTAAGCAAGATTGTAGCTAGAACCTTATAAGAGACATTCCTGGGGAGTATACAGAGTTTTTTTTGTAAGAATATGCGCCTTACGCTCAGCCCCTAATTTAGAGTCCTTAAAAGACTACATATCATGGACAAGGGCAACCTTCTTATAAAAGCAAGAAGTCATCGACAAAGCCTCAATGGTGTACTTTATGAAAGTCCTAGCTTAAAAACTGCAAAGCAGAGATCAGAAATGGGTAGGGAAGATCAAACAAATCAGGAAAGTATAGTAGCTGATTTAGAATTCGCAAGTTGAAAAAAATGTATAGTTAAGCATCCACACTATTGGAAACTGTCTCATCTATGACTTCTCTGACCTAGATAGAATAATGCAACTGCCAAGGACTATGGAATCCTTCTCTGAAAAGGCGGTTAAAGGTCTTCTATAGCTATTCAAGAATGAGAACTAATCTAACCAAGTGGCAGCAAGATTTAATAGCAGGTCTGCAGAGGATTTCTTAAGAGTAAGTGCCGAATTATAAACTTTGGAGTAAAATTTAGGCTTCAAATTCTACTGTTCTCAGATACTATGTTTAAACTATATCTGTGACAACCTGAACAGCAACCATTTCATTCATTTGGTATAGGCAATGGGAAGACCCTAATATGTATTGCTTTAACAATTCTTATTGCTATTAAGACCCAAAGGCCAGTCTTTATACTCAGCAAGAATGAGCGCTTAGTGCAAAGGGACTTCAAACTATACTAGAGAGTCATTAAAGCAATGTATCTCAATTGCAATCTAAACTTCTTTGCCAAAGACACTGGTATCTATTTCTACACTTAGCCCCAATTAAAGAAGATACAAAAGAACAGCAAGGCTGTGAGTGAGTGGTAGCAAAACTACGTTTTAATCGACGAGTATGACTTGACTATATTTGATGGTTCTGTTGACAGCATACTCAACTCTCTCGAGTGTTTTCAGCATGCTCATTAGGTCAAGGATTTACTGGAAGCAATATCTCTTATACTGAAGAGAACTGTTTGAGGCTAGCTTTTCAATCCGTACCAGTAGTATTTCCAACTCTTGATAAACTCTAGGGAGATAAAAAGACTCAATACTCCGATGTGCTTGTGAGCACTAATTAGAGTGATTACTTGGGTAAGATCAAAGAAATAATTATAGAGCAGCTTAACCACTCACCAGTTTTAATTGTAATTTCTGCTAACTACAATACGATAGAGATAGGGCTTTTGAAATCAGGATACGACTTTACAAGTTTAAGTAGAGGACAAGCAGCCAATATCTAATCCATGATTGAAGGTAGATACTTAATGAAAAATGTGAAAAAGAAGCACGGCGTATGCTTGCTGAATGAAGCTCATGGAAGAGGCACTAACATTCAGACCAATGATGAAATAAACGAGAACGAACGTTCTTACCTCATCATAGCAGATGTCTTTTCTAAAAGGTCAGAAGAGCAGATTATAGGAAGAAATGGAAGACTTAATACTAAGGGCAGATGCCAAAGAGTATTATATAGACTCAATTCCAAAGATAGTGCCGAGTAGCTACTTCTAGAGCGAGACCGACCTTACAATAGACAAAAAGTTCATTGAGGTATAATTTAATTTGTAAGAAAAGTAAGAAACTAGTGAAATGGAAATTATTGATAAATTTAAGGAGCCTGCCGTTCTTTCTTAATAGATTGCTATTGTAAATCCTGAAGCTGCTGAAGTAAAGGTTAAAATAGTGGAAAAAGTAGAAAATTCTATCATAGAAGCTATCAAAGATATATAAGAAAAAAAGATGGCCTCTGAATGAGAATTGAAAACTGAAGCTGTGGCTGAAGAGCCAAAAACTCAAAGGAAATTAGGGTTCTATTAACCTTCTATCTTAGAATTCATTCTCGATAAGATGAGCTAGAACCCAGTGTTATAAGATAAGCCTATTAGTGAAGTTGAGAAGATCTTCAAAAACGCTTTGAAGCGCCAATATGAGGAGATCACTTAAGAGACAGGCAAAAATAGATCGAAGAGGAAGTAAAGAAAGAAAAAGAATAATAATAAGAGAAGTAGGAAAGCTTAAGAGAGGCAGAGCAGATTAAGGGATTAATTTGAAAATTGAGTTATACTTGTAAGGAGAGTTCAAAGACCAACCTCGGGGGGGGGGCGGGCGGGGGAGCAGGCTGTGGGGGGGGGCGGGGGGCGAGGGCCAGGGGGCGGGGGGGGGGGTGGCGGGAGGGGCGACCGGTGGGGGGGCGGCGGGGGGGAGGCGGGAAGGGGCGGGGGGACCCGTCTTTTAGTGAAACTTACAAGGAGCATGAAGAGGTAGAAGAAAGTATGGAAGCCTGGTTGAAGAAGGCTTCAAATTAAAGGAGAAACTTCAAAAGTGATATAGATCATAAGAACCCCTAAAAAGATGGGCTAAAAAGAAGATGATTATAATGTTTAATTTCTAAAAATATTCACCATACTCATGCTCTTTCTATTAGTAGTGTCCAGATGGTGGATGGTAATAGAAGACAATTAATGTCAAAGGCAAAAGTTTTGCACCTGCCCCTCCAGATTCTGAGAGCCGAAGTCTTGCATAACTTGCTCCTTAATTTTACGTAAGTCGACCACTTCACTTTCCAAGTTATCATGATCTTGTTTTAGCCTCTTAGTTTCTTATAGAAAGAGCTATCTGTCGGATTTTAAGGCTATTTCATAATCTTTCCCCTCTTTGATATCCTCTCTTGTCCTCTTTCTTTTTGATAAATTCTTCATGAAGTTCACAGCTTTGCCCCTTTCAGCTACAAATAAAATAAATGGAGAGTAAACCTACTGCTGAAGTTGAGGGACGTAGATAATGCATCAACAAATTCAGGTCTAATTTCAATGACGAGGTCTCTGTTCTACTCATGCTTTTCTCTCCGTTAAAGCATGGCATCGGAATCATGTTAGAGACACCGTCGGTGTCAAAGGTATAGAGCAAGTCACAGATCTATTGTCTGTCTAAATGAACCCAGTCTCGCTTATCTGGGAAGTCTTTCGCATAATCGAGGAATTCCTAGACTGGGAGTCCCTCAATGTGAGGCACTGCAGACACTTTGACGTCTTCTCTTCCCATATACTACGAAAATGGTTGCCATATAACAGAACGACATATCTCCTTTTTAGGTCTGATGATGGACTTAAAGAAGTAAATATTGGTTGAGTCAGGCTTGGGTAGGAAGGCCCGGCAATCCTGGGTGAGAAATTTTTAGAGCTTTTTCTTGCTTTTGCATTTCTGGGCGAGCTCTTATACATTGATGCCTGTGAGTTAGGGCTGGTTCATATTAATATAATCGAAGGGTGCCATCAGCGGCTTTAAATAGGCAAAAGTTTGCTCATGATGACAGAACTGTTGCTATTAAGAGATAGTGATTTTCACTATTGTGATATACCTTCATCACAATCAGAATTCCGCTTACGGATTTCCTATCATAGCCAGGCTAAAACATTATTTATATAATCGCCATCAATCTAATGGAATCAAGTTCTAATAAGCTACCGTCAAAGAATATATAACTTTTTCCAAAAGTAGAAATCGGATCAATTGTCAAGAAGCTTAATTAGTTGCAGAGCTCAAGTAGCCAGGAAGAGGATGATGAAAATTCTGTGGATTATATATAACAACCAATATGCTATACCGAAGAAACTTGACAGTAGCTGATGTGAAAATAGAGGTTGTAAGTAAATGAGAGATGGTCAATTTTTACTATGACCTTGAAGATTCCTTAGATGATGTTAAATTCAATGGATTTATTATTGATCCAAAAATGGCTTATCGAGAGAGTAGGCTCAGTAGATTTAAGGAAACGTTGCTAGATGGGGAAGAAATAAAGGCTCTTGGCTAAATGGCTCTAAAGGTCTTCACCGAGTATGCGTAGTCAGAATTAGAGCCATAAGGGGTACTCGAAAAAGCTGATAAAAGTGAGATGAATGAATTGGTAAGTAAGGTGTTAGAGAACCATAAAATCAAGGGCACTCTCCCCGTCTTTGGGGAGTATACCTAACTCTAAGCTATTATGCCTCGCAAATATCTCAAGATCATGAAAAAGGAAAAGGAACGACAACAGAAGGAGTTAAAGTTGGCTCAGGATTCCTTAAGACTGAGGAATTCTGAAAGATTGAATTGGCCGCAGATTATGGACAGGCTTGGTATTTCGTACTACAAGCTAAGGAGGTATCTAAACAATCCCATAAAGAAAGCTTCATTTTGGAATCTCAAGTAAGTCAATAGGGGAAAGTACAAGAAGCTGCATAGCCGAGCGCGCACTCACATAGTGAACATGCTTACTTATGACTAAGGGCCATTATAAATATCAGACATTCAAAAGAGTTTATAATAAAAAGTTCAGCTTCACTGCAATAAGTAGATGATCCGAAGTTTCCTCAAGAATGAACTAATGATGACGTACAAACAAGTCAAGCAGATAACAAGCCTTCATAACAACAACAGTCGCAAGCTTTTGCGATAATATGCTGCCTAGCAGTTCGTGCTATTTCTGAATGAAGGTAAAAGGATAATCAATATTGATGAATCAGTGTTGCACTAAACTGATGAGAGGCGCAAGGGCTGGACTGTTTCATATGTTAAGAACTGAGTGAGAAATTCTTAGAGGTTGAGCCAGATGAACCTGATCATTGGGGTATCAAGCACGGGAGAGCTGTTCTACACAGTGAATAGGGGTAGGACAAATCAACAATCATTCTTGTACATTTTGTGTAAGTTGACTCTTACATTGGATGAGATAGATATGCAGTGGAGAAATCGTACTGTTAAAATGATCGATAACGCTCCCTATCACAGATCCCACGAAATAATGGGGAAAAACCACCTCCTCAAGCTCCCGCTTATGTTCCTTGGGCCTTACCATTACAAGTTAGCTCCCGCAGAATTAATGTTTTCCTTGATCAAGAACAGGGACTTAAACCCTCTGAACACAAGAGCTCAATCAAAGTAAGTTTAGTGCTGTTTAAGTTATTAGGGGATACTGGGCAGGCTTCATGATAGAGCTTGGCATGAACATTAGCAAAAAAAACAGGAACCTTATAAGAATGTGCTTCTATCAAATAAAGAGAAACTGATATTTAGGGTTTCTTAGATAAAGTTAAAAACTTTTATAGTAGTCGAAACGAACTTTTTATAAAATTTAGAATATATAAATCTAAAATAAAATAAATTTTCCTATTATACAGGAATTTAAAATTTATGGTAAATAAATTTAATTTAATCGAATTATATGAATAAAAATGAATAAATCATGCATTGGATTTATTTGGTAAATTATGCTTAAACAGCTTAAGTATTTTGCTGTTATTTAATTAATAAAAATTTTATTTGTATCTTAAGCTTAAATAAAATATAAATTTATAATTAATATATAAAGAAATAAGACTAGACTTTAGTGGTTCTCATAACCTAATTAAATTAAAAGTTAATACTTACAGATTAGAATTATTTAAATAAGTTAAATTGTCATCTTCTTATTTCAGGAGGCATCTGAATTGATTAGTCTCCAACAGAATACCATTTGTCCAGCTGATTGCACTCCCTAGCAAAGACGACTAAATGCTTGTGATCTGGAACTATACCTTCAACTAGTTTATAGAAGCTTTTAGGCTTTTGGCATGATTTTCTTGTTTTTTCAATAATCACATTGCTGTGAAAAATGCAATAAAGACCTCTTCTTTAAGTTTTCAAATGAACCCTTCTTCCTAAAAATTATGCAGAATTCTGCTACATGTCTCAAATAGTAGCCAATATTATTGTACAGTGTCTTATTTTCGTTCAATTTAATCCACACTAAAATATCTGCTTTCTCATACCCCCTTTAGTTCATAATTTAGATTTTTTCCTACATTTGATTGTTAGTTACCCATAAGAATATATATCCATCGGATTAGAGCA